>CAUZXS010006154.1:115000-170000 GCA_963585895.1 Sepioteuthis lessoniana
TAATTTGATTGAATTTAATTTATTGCATCTTTTAATAATTTGAATTAACAATTTTTGCCAATTTATTATTGTTGCTTCTTGTTTGTTCCTAAATTCCAATGATATTATTCTTGCTATATTTGAGTGATTCCGATTTTAAAATTCTTGCAATTAAAACAAAAGTGATTGTGATGTTTCAAAATTAAATTAAAAATATAAAAATTTAAGCAGTGTTTGTTAAATTGTTTTTAAAATTTAGACGAATAAACGAAAAATTTGGTCTTTAAAACCGTGTTTATTTACAAACACGACCGACAGTCAGTGATGTTTATGTTTATATTTTTTTTATTAATTATTGTTTTTTTTTAATTCTAATTAAAATTTATAAAAACCAGTATAAATCAAAACATGTCTATTCCGTTTCTTTCTTGTTACATTTTAAAAAGTTCTAAAATCTTTATTAAAAAAACCGACTTAGTGATTATAATTCAACGTTGTCATGAAGCGAGAGATTCATAGATCCACTAACGTGACGTCACATTTCATCCGGCAGGCCTTGGTATTATTGCGACGGCCACGGTTCAGCAGACCACAGCCAACGTCTGTGCCCTGCGTTAACTGGTGGACTTGGCGGGAATGAACAGCACCCTGCAAGCCCGCTGGGCACATGGTAGCGTAACAATATATATATATATATATATATATAGCCATCCACAGACAGACTTTTTCATTGAATTTCAACTCATCAGAGTGGTCAGACACATAAGATGCTGGATGCTGGAATCAAAACTTGGCTGACTTTACACCAGTCAGATATTCTTCCACTCAGCCACAAGTAAATTTAGTGTGAGTGAAGGGATTTCAACGCATATTTATCACTTTTGTTTTTTTACACATACGCTTAACGGTTAAGAGACAGACTGTCTTGTAGTACAGCTCATCAGTGTGGCTTGACACGTGAGATGCTTGAAGGTGGGATCAGAACCTGGCTGACTTTATGCCAGCCAGATATTCTACTGCACAACCATGAGCAAACTCAGTATATATATATATATATATATATATATATATATATTACCTTGTAATTGTAGAAATAAAGATAATTGTCCTTTGGGAGGAATGTGTAATTCTGAGAAAGTGGTCGAGCAACCAACTATTTTCGTGATGAAAAACAGCAAGAAGGAGAGGGTTTATAACTGAATTCAAACCTGTTAAACTCCGCTTAAAAATTGACCTTGTGTCATATCCTGCCCAAGCAGAGGGATTCGTAAATATGATAATTGAATCTCAGCAGGAAATTGGAAAGTTTCTACAATCATAGATACTCTTTTTCTGATCCTTTACTCTGAAACCAAACAGTCATATCAAGGTTGTTTTAGAGTTTAAGAAAAAGGGGTATAACTCCACAAATTAAGTGGAAGTTCTACTCCTGAAAGCTTCAGTCGGAGATGTAACCTTTGCCTGGAGGAAAAAAAAAAAATCAAATGCAAACTTACTAGCCAAGTATTGACTAAACAAAATGAACTTATATTTAAATGCCGCCAAAAAAAAAAAAATTTAAACTTATATGAAAAAGCTTAATAATAGAAAAAAATTGATCATGATAACAATTGTAGGATCACATTGATAGTATCAGTATTCCTATTAGTTTTATTGATAATGTAATAATGAGGGTTTTATGAGCTGTGTAAAATTTTGAATACATAAGGATACATGATATCAGACAATGACATACACAAATTTTTAACACAATATATATATATATATATATATATATATATATATATATATATATATATATACGTGGTGCATTCAATAAGTTTCAAGACTTTTTTGTACAGGCATTTAAAATAGTTATAAACTCTTGAAAATTCACTATGTTATTGCTATACATCTTATGAGATGACTGACCAATTTTTATGATTTCAGCTTCAAATTAACAGCGACAGCAGCAATTGGAATACACCCTATTAAAGCCTGATTGTCACAGCTAGTGAATTTCAAAAATGCAATCTGGACGTGAGGAAGAACGATATGCAATAAAATTCTGTTTTAAACTTGGAAAAATGACACAGAAACGAATGAAATGCTTCAGACAGCTTTTTGACTATCTTGCATGAATTGGGTATCAGTTTTTGAGTGGCATAAGAGATTCAAGGAAGGCAGGGAGTCTGTGAGGAATGATGAGATGTGTGGGAGGAGTAAGGAAGTTAGTACACCACAGTTGATTAGCCAAAGGGTTAGGGTTGGGTTAGGGTTACTATGTTGAGGTTTTAAGGGAGTTCAGGAAGAGATTCTGTCAGAAGAGGCCAGCATTCTTCAAATTGGGTCTGCGGCATTTCCACTAGGACAATGCACCAGTCCACAACTCCATCCTTGTCACAGACTATTTGACCAAGATGGGCATCAAGACAGTTTGTCACCCTTCCTATAGTCCAGACTTTGCTCCCTGTGACTTTTGGTTATTCCCTAAGCTCAGAGGCTGTGACGAAGGTCATTGACACACTCACACAAGAGGACTTCCACAGGGCCTTCCAGAAGTGGATGGAATGGTAGAACAAGTGCATTGCAACCGGAGAAGATTACTTCAAAGGGGAATAGAGTTTCATGTGTGTACTATCAATAAAAGTGCCCATACGAAAAAAAGATCGTCGTATATGTATTAAATGAGAAAGAGGAGTCCATAGCAAAAATAAAAAATAAAAATTTTTTTTTTCTCTCTATTGTGTGATGGCTATCTGATGAAGCTGGTCACCTTTATCAAAGTGTCGAATGAAATAAATTTATAATAACCAAATGATAGTTTGTTCAGTCTTTTCAATTACATGGAAATTCAATCAGTAAGAAATTTATTAATTCATAAATTGATTACTCCAGGAGATGTGTTAGAATCTTCTTATATATTCATAAATATGCATCGTTATGAGTATGCATTGTGGATTATCGAGGATTAAGAAGGTCTCAAATTGAATCATCATAGACTGATGCACCGGAAGAGAGTGACCTGTGAACTGCATGACAGTTATTTCCGCTTGATGATGATCCAACATGTGATTCCAAAAATCAAGTAGGCGACTGAGTGGACGTTGAATTATTATATAACTCAGTCAAGACAGAAGTCAGAGAGTTGCAGTTAGAGTTCGGACGGAGTTATAGACGAGATGTGGTAAGGAAAGCCACACCAGGCCGAATGGGCTTGGGGCCCCCGATTGAATTGGGGTCCAGAGAAGATGCTTATAAGATGCAGTAAAGAAAGCCATCACCCAGCAGAGTGGGCCTCTGGGCCTCCGGTTGAGCATCAGGAGAACAAGAAAGACACAACGCTGATGGCCATATGAGTGGGGTCAAAATATTGCACTTTCTGTTCAGTCTGCAACTCCTCTCACAGTAAAACTCCACACAACCCTTTCAAATCCTTACAAATAAAGTGAGAGGTACAAATATTTTTTTAAAGAAGTCTTCCTGCGTCTATTTATTATTGTGTTATGATTATGAGAATATAACAATATCTCTATATACAAATAAATCTATACATATAATGTATGTAATTAAAATGTATATTTAATGTATGATTTATACTTATCTATCTATCTATCTATCCTATCTATCTAGATAGATAGATAATATCTATATCTTTAATACAAACTGACGAGTATCATTTGGATCTTTTTCTCTTATTTCAGTAACTGGCATTCATTCTTTTTATGACAGAATGACTGATTTTGACTGAAATTGTTAAGGAGTTTAACTTCCTTTTTGCCTGACATGGTTTATAATAATAGTTCAGTTTTAGCATACGCTTTTATTGAAATCATCATGTCACACCATCCTTCAAAATATGGAACCTTCAAATTTTTCAACTTGCAAGAGTGTCTTCTACCTGATTAACCTTGAATTATAACTATTTGAGTGACTTTGGTCTAAAACTATATTTTCTCAAGTATTAAAACAAGCAAAGTAGATCTTAAGCTGTTTTTTTAATGTTTTTTAAGTGTGCCTAGTTAAATTTATGGACAGCATATGATAAGATTAATGCAAGAAGACAGGAAGCACTTTAAATAATGAAACTAATGACATACTAAGGATATAAATGAATAAATGCAACATCATAGCTAATAGAAATATTAACATTTTGTTTACAAACAACATTTTGTAATATTCTTAGGAAAGGTATGTAGGATGATTCTGATGGCAGGAAAGAACAACAGATATGTTGGCCACTCAAGTTTATTTCCGATGTTATGGTCATACTTCTGTTTTAATATGAACTTTTGTTGAAATAGCCATTTCACTCAGTCCTTCAAAATATGAAAGTTTAAATTTTTTCAACTGAGTGTCTTCTACCTGTTTAACCTGGAGTGATAATTATTAGAGTGGCTTTGGTCCAGAACAGTATTTTCTCAAGGATTGAAATGAACAAGCCAGATTTTAAGCTAACTTTTCTTTTATTTTTCAAATCTGTTTTCTATGAATGCCTAGTTTAATTTATAGATAGCATGTTATAAGATTAAAGTATGAAGATAGGAAAGAACAACTGACACATTGGTCACAAAAATCCACTCAAGTTTAGTTCCAATGTAACATTTTTCTTTGCCTCAGTTACAAAAAAGATGTAGTGTGGCTTTACCCAGTCAATGAAGTAAAGGAGATATATCATTTATAAAGTCTTGCTCCATACCACCAATGGAGGTAGTTTTCCTGGAGTCCCAAGCAACTCATCTTTTACTCTTCAAGTCTAAGTCCTAACAGTTTTCCAGAGTTTGGATCCCAACTGATTAGAATTAAAATCTCTCAAAATTTTACATGAAGGCATCAAGCTAATCCACAAATGGCTGTGCATTTCCCAGGCTTACTTCAGCACAAACATTGTTTTATCACCTGTCAATTATTATCTCTGCAAAGGTCTGACATATCCACCATCCAGACTGCTGAGCATGGTGGGAACCAAAACATCACACTTTTTCTAATTAGGGTTTGACATAGCAAAAGGAGTCATGTCTGTGAGGTCATTATGAACTTCCGTGATGGTCAAGATATACAAGGTATATTTCAAGGAAATGACTAAAGAAAAATAGTATTGAATCCAACCATTTAATTGATGTATATACCTGATTGCATCATACTCTGACCTCAACAAAAAGATGTACAAGTATTGCTAGACAATGTGAATAAGTAAGGTCTTTAATATTTAGCATACTGTAGGTGCATTATCACAGCTTATGAGTGGTTTCTGCTGTAATCGTTTGTGTAGCCTTGAGAGGAGAGCTTGAAATAAATTCTTCATGATATTTATTTCTGGTATTTAATGCTGTAAACGTTTCCCATCACAAAGTTTTTTGAACCGAACCGTTTTTTTGTTGATTTTTTCTTAAAAAAGATGGCTGAATTTATTGAAGCTTTTCTTGAAGAACACTTCTTTTTCACTGACCTTTAAGGCAATTATCAATAGTGAAGTATTCAAAGACAACATTTTTGATAGCAACAACAATATACAGAATGGCTACTATTATCTATGGCTGATTGATTTCAAGGAAAGTTCTAGCCCAGGGATGACATTTCTTTGGAACAACTCTTGCATTTATTTATCAATAAAAAAAATTATATCTTTGTCCATAAGACAAATTCATATGCTAATCAAGTAAAGGAAAAGACAGGTGCTGATGCTGGCACCTGCTCATACATTTTCACATGGAAGGACATTACTTTTGATAAAATGAAATTGACTTACTAAATGCTTTTCATTTGGTTTGTACTGATCCATGGATAATTCTGTTGAAATGTTAGGTTTCAGACACATCATGACAAGAGATAGATTTTTTAAACTCTTGTCCTTTATCCATCTTTTGGACAACTTGAAAATGAAACAGAAATATCCCTAGGATATTTTTGGGAGGTTTTAGCCTTCTGGAGAGAATACTAATGACATATTCCAAGCCCAGTATATAGTGGCCAAAATATGGGATATATACACATTATAATTGAAGGCTCTGGTTTGAATAAATCAACATATAATCTTATAATTCATCAGATGTCTGTTCATTCAGCTAAGCTTCTGCCATTTGTGGTTCCATTTTAACCAAATTTGCAGTAAGTTTTAGACAATCATTGGAAATCTGACTCAGTACAATCTATCTTTTACACTCTCTCTGTCTAACTATCCCCATCAAAGAAAAATGTCATATGTCCCACATTATCATTCCTATTGCTCCAGTTCAAATCTATTTTGAAAAGACTAAAAACAAAGCACTGAGTCAAACTCTATTCTCAATTGGTCTTTACCTAAATAGTGGCCAGCTCTGAGTAGACATGAGCAGAATTGAAAATCTTGAAAGGCTCTGACTCCTCACCAAAAGGTCAAACATGGATAATATATACACCAGAAGCAATTTTGTCTATCCACTGGTCCTTTCATGATGGAAATATTTGTTATCAAATTTTGACTGTGACATGCAACTAAGTCATAAATAGATAAAAAAATTTAACACAAAGTGCTCTATGAATGTCAGTGACCATGTTAAAAACCTTTATGTCATTATTGGTTGGTACTACTAGTAGTGATGACTTCTCATCTAAAGAATTTACAAATTAACTCTAAAATCTGTTATAGATATGAAAAAATTGCTATGGAGTATACTGCTCATTTACGAGCGAATTTTCACCTTTTTTAAAATATAATTTTTATGTAATCCTTAGCTTAACAAATATATAAGTACACACACATATTTATATGTATGCACATATATTTATATATGCACACATACATATTTTTATATATCAAAAATTATTTACTATTATTTTAGGAAAATTTAAGTTTTTCATTTTTACTAGTGAATGATAATGAAATACCATATCAAATGTCTAGCTAAAATCCAAATATCTTCAATATCCTTTTCCCTCAAATAATGATTTATAATAATACTTTCCAAAATATTTGATAATTTTTATTTACCTTTTACAAAACCAAGTTAATTACAATTTATATCTTCCCCTATAGAATTTTATGTGTTTGGTTTAGAGTTTGATTGGGTTTTATTGCTTATCAACCAGTGTAGGTTTTTATGCCAAATCCTGTTTATACATATATAGTAAATATACATGATTTGTAGATACATTTTGTCGATAACATTTTTAATTAGGCTGAGCTCATTTTTTTTGCATACAGTATATAATTGTCTTTTTTATTTAAATTTGGAGATCTGTATATCCATATTATATCAAAAACTTTGTTATTTGGATCAGTCATTTTTAAAGCCAAAGATTCATTTTTTTTAAACCAGTCCAATTTAGATATTTTTAAAGTGTTATGTACATAAATAGCAGCCTCCTCCAAATCTATTATTTTTCCTATTTTCTGTATTAATTTAAATTTTAGTATTGCTATTTCTTCTTCTTTTACATTTTCCACAGAGAAATGTTTCTGTAATATAAATCATTATATATTTATTAGCAAACAATTTTAGTTCTCTTATTTTGTCTCTTATAACTGGCTCATTGGTCTTGTGGGTAGAGTGTTCGCCAATGGTCCGGGAGACCTGGGTTCAATTATAGGTTGTGTCATACCAAAGACTTTAAAAATGGTACTTGATCCCTCCTGGCTTAACACTCAGCAATATAACAAGGGTAAAGTGGAGCAATCCAGGGAAAGGCGTAGTGCCCTCCCCTACACCTTGGTGTAGTAGCTATTGAAAAGGGAGCCTTCTGGTTGTCCTCAACTACGGCTTCCAACTTTACTTTTATTTTGTTCTTTAATGAGTGAGCATTCACATAATTTTTTTTCAACTTTTTCTGTTTTTTTTTACTTGTTTAAATTCTCATTTACATGGATAGCTTTTCCATTGTTATTTTGATTTTTAGTGTTTTTCATGTGGTTTTTTTTTCTTATCCTCAATCTTTCTTTTTTCAAATGAAGCTTCTCTTTTTGTTCAATCAAGTCTGGATTAATCCATATATTTTCTTCTGTTTATATTATATATGTAATCTGTTTACATACATACGCCTACATGTGGCTTGCCTTGAGGCTGAGATAAGTTTGATTAGGCAAGTATTGCTCTGTAGGCATTAAACTGTTTCAATATTGTTGGACATCTCTAATAATATAATGCCCCCACCACTACCACCATCAATGCTCTGGTATGGTAGATGTGTGAACATTTGCATTGGAGTGGTTGACAGGGATAGGTTAAGGATTCTACCACTACTCAGTCAGCCATGGAAAACATGGAAATCAAATGTGTGCTCATTATTTGGCTATGGAAGGTCACATTGTATTTGAAAGGTTTAGTCAGATTTTGAAAGTTAGTAGGGATGAATTCGAGATGTGAAGAGAAACAAGTGACTAATATAGAGCTTTAGTGAAGTTCCCCCCATGGGGCATTTGATGTTTTATTAAAGAAAAATAGCTCTTTTCTCTATCAACTAAAAAAACACAATGAATTCTTTTTGAGACATCAGTCTATAGAAATATAACAGTGAAATAAATGTTTGTGGGTTTTTGAGACACAACAGGTTTGTTGTTCCTTTCCTTCCATCAGGGTCAAGTCACAACTTTTGAGACCTCCAAAATATAAGTCTGTGTTTAACTTGGTTGACTTAAATTGTGGGTATGATCTAAAATTTTAATTTCTAATTAGAAATTTTAAAATTGATTGCATGCTGCAATTTCTTGGCAGCAACCAGAAACCAAATTTTCCTGTGAGAAAGAACAAATTTCCATTAGGAAAATTTAAATGCTTTCAATTATACTGTAGGTCTCATGTTAACATTAATAGTGCGTGTAAAAAATTTTGATTGTTATCACTGTTAAAGCAGCAGTTAATGAGCATTGTTTGAGCTGGTTTTCACTTTCCCTTTGTCAACTATTGTGACATGTCAGAGCTAAGACGAGGCTGTGGAACAGAGTGTAGAGATATGGTTTTAGGCCTTTCCCAAATGCATTAATATTAAGTGAACATAAGCAGCATCAACTGAAATTTGAACTCCGTTTACTGATGACCATGAGACCACCTTAAACCTTCTTTAATATTGTGTCCCGATAAATTGTATCTGATAGTGATGCTCTAGTTCCTGACAGCCCAATCAGCTGGGGCTGTAGAATATCCTGACTGCATCTCTGCAAAAGGGAAAGATCCCCCACTCTACAAATGTCCTAGATATGACACTAAACTATTTGATGGTGAGGCTCCAGTCCAAGAGCTTTGGGGAATGTGAAGTACCTCTTCATTGCCATTACTCCTAGGTCCATTCTGACCTGGAGTGGTAGTATCTGATAGGGTCCCATCTATAGGTCAAATAGAACTGCTTGACCATTTAACTGTGTGTAAATAAATGACTGATGTTTAACTGAATCGTAAGTGCTATATAGCAGTACTTGGAACAACTTAACTGCATGCAAAGGAATGAGTAATGTTGAATAGACTCATTAGTCTTGAATAGCAATTCTTGAAATCCTTTAACTGTGTGTAAAAATTGAATTATTAGTATTACATAGTAATCCTTGGAACCATTTAACTGTATGCAAATAAATGAGTAGAATTATTAGTGTTTAAATAGCAATACTTGTAACCATTTGACAGTATCAAAATAAATGATTAATAGTAACTAGAATTAATCATGTCACTTGATACAATTTAAATGTGAGCAAAAAAGGATTAATATTAATTGAATTGTGACACGGTGTGCAGTTGACTACTTAATTAATATATAAAAATTAGAATTTATGAAATACATTCTAATTAATATATATATATATATATATATATATATATATATATATATATATATAAAAAACAAAAAAGATCCTTAAAATAAGTATCTTTTTTTTTCAAGGCTTATACTGACCTAAAAAGCTGGTTGATAGTTCCTAAAGGTCAGTTAAGTGTGAGACAATCGCTTTTGATTTTAAAGGTCAGTTAAGTGTGAGACAATTGTTTTGATTTTGAAGGTTAGCAAATTTATTTAATTTTATGGCCGTCAACTAACTTCATCAATCACAATGATGAAACGGGTAATTTCGTAAAATATATTTTTCTAGTCCTTATCTTGAAGGTCAATGTCAAAAGGGAGATTTAATTTTGCTCCACCCTAAATAAAGGTGAGCTGGACATGCCTCATCCAGTCAGGTGAGGCTGAGAATTTTTTTTGTTCAACTCCATTGCTCTAAACCTGTTCCAATTAGTCAAAGCATCTAAAAAGGGTTTTCCCTATACCTGTAAGATATAATCCTGAACTAGGATTGGCTGACCAATGGGAAAATGACTCCTAAATGTTTCTTATTGGACAACCAATCAGAAACCATTTTTAGTCCAGATATTGATCAATAAGAAATGGGATAATTAAACGAATCCTCAGAGAGGATAAGAAAAAGGGACCAAGAAGAAACTCAAAGAAGCACCTCTTCCATTCTAGATCCGAAGTACTCTGAACAACCTTCAGACGTTACAAAATTTCCAAGTCTCAGACTTTAGAGATGTTAGTGTTACTTTAACCGCACCTCATCGTCACTATTCCTCTCTCGATATTCTTTCTTCTTCTGTTTGCCTGGAAAGCAAACCTCGTTTGTTTGTTATTTATTGTCTCACAAACGTGTTTCAATAAAAATGATTTTTTGTTGTTGCTAGACAATCTAACCACTCATATTACGTCAGAGGAAGATCCGGCTGAATTGTATCAACCCAACTTCGTGGATCTTTCAAACATAACGTGGGCACGGAAGGATTTGACAAAGTAAACAGACGGAAGCTAATGTGGTAGTCACGAACACAATAGCGACAGCAAGTACTGTGAGTAGTAGCCACACCACATTGGGCCCTGTGACTTGCATAGGACCACATCTGGTGCCGTTTAAACCAGGATCAACCCTGAGTAAACTCCACGGCCCAACCACACCACACACAGGACTCGACCCAGACGAATTCCCAATAATACAGCCACACCACACCCAGGGCCTGACCGAGAAAAATCTCCACAATACAGCTATACCTAGAAAAACTTTGTCACCCAAAGAAAATCTACAGATTCAGGGTAAGTGACTGTTTTTCTTCGCTTCTCTTTGTTCGTTGTGCAAATTGTTGGTTCATTAGTTGGATAGAGTGTTAGATGAACTAGTATCCCATTTTTTTAAGAAAAAAAGCATATCTAATGGCTAACACCAACCCAAGTCTCATACACATAGTAGCAACAAGTGGATCGAAGATCCCAATATTTACAGGAAGGCCAACCGACCAGAAACCATGGCTAGCAGTATTAAAAACGAAGCAACGGATCTATAAACTAACTGATTTGGAGTTAATAAACCTAGCCTATGATTTTTCTGATGGTATTGTGTCGGAATGGATCAGAAACCATCTTTACGATTGTTGTCCAGAGCGGGCGTAAACGGCAATAGGAAAACTGATTCTTGTATCAATCCAACAGAGACCACTATTGTTGGTTTCAGGGCGTATTGAGTTGAGCGCTCTCTCCCTCTCTCGGTAGCCGTTCCTTCTCTCTCGCTTTCTCCCTAGTTCTCCTTCCTTCCTTCCTTCCTACGTTCGTTCGTTCGTTCGTTCGTTGAGTTGTAACGCGTTCGTCAGGCAACTGCACTTAGAATCGTTCTCCCTTTCAGCCGTTACTGTGCGTATTTGTATGTTCGTAAGCTCTCGCACTAATTTGCATACGTGTACATTACCTCTCGCCGGTTCGAGATCTCCCCTCGTCAAATATGCTCGCGGCAGCCATATCGGTTTCTCTTCGACAAGCCAGACACGTTCGTGCGCGCTTCGAATGCCCAGGTACGTTACCCAGACATTCCAAGAAAAGATTTGTTCGAGGAACTAACGGCACAGTATGGAGAGTTTGTAAACTCTACTGACGCCGCTCAGGCTTTGATGAAAGTGAAACAAAAAAAAAGACGAATCTCTCGCCGAATTAGCGAGCAGAATGTCGAATCTTGCAAAGTTAGCGTATCGGGACTCGGAGTTAAGGGAAGGGTCAGCTGTGCAAGTACAGCTAGATGAATTTTTCATTGATGGAGTCCTTTATTCAAGAGGAGCTTGATAAGCGAGAGCTAATCCGACAACCTTGTCGGAGGCTTTGTTATCAGCAAGGGAGAGTGAAAGGCTCTATGAGCGATTTCGAGGCTGTCAAGAAATAAAAGAAAAACATACTAATAAATTTCTGAGCTGGGCAGGTTGGCGAAAGGAACGGGTAGGTCCTCATACATTACTACTGGCACCCAAGTCAGAAGATTACGGGGGAAAATGATCTGGGAAGAGCCGTGGTTGCTATAATTGTAAAAAACCTATTCAACGAGCTATAAGAGATAAGGAAGGGAATGCTCCACACAGATCCAGTCAGCGAGAGCACTGGAATTGTGACGAAAAATGTTGCCCAAGTTCAACTGAGGAAGGTATAGGACTTACACTCCTATAATTTAAAATGGGCATTATGCCACTTGTTCCCGAAACAAAGATGGCGGACGCACGTAAATATTCAGTCTCGGGAACCCATTGGCCAGGAGAACCACGTGGTCAGTGCTTAAAACTACGTCCTCATTTCAATTTTGTAGAAATTTTGTTCAGGAACTGGTGATCCTGTTTCACCGAACAGCAGCAGCCCCTTGGGGTCACGTGGCGTCCATTATAAAAAGGGCTCTACTGGAGATTCTTCCTCTATTTTCCACTCTCACCGCTGTTAGCAACAGGTCCATTCGTAGCAGCCCTTGACGGCAAACATATTTGGTACCTTCTTCCACCAGCCAGGAGCCAAGAGCGACGAACGCACGTGCTGAGTTTAAAGGAACAGGACACACAGTTAAGTTCCAGCAGGCATTTTATCTGCAAACCTTCAGAAAACCTTACAACCTTACAACCTTCACATAACAAACCTAACCTTACTTTATCTTACACCTTTACTTTATAACTTTACCTTATAACAACCTTACAACTAAACCTTACAAACCTTACAAAACCCTACCATCTATCAGAACCTTGAACTCTTTTTTGAACTCTTCCAATTCGTTGTTTGTTCATTTGGTGTAAAACTCTGTTTATTGTTGTTGTTGTTGTATATAAATTTTGTTGCATTAAAAGTCGTTCGTCTTCTTTTCTTCAAAAGCTGTCACCAATTCCCTACTGCTGTTGAAGTACGGTTAATTCTTTTACAAAACGTAGGAATAAACCAGGCTTTTCGGGGCTTATAAAAAATCTGCAAAATTTCATCCTGCGTTTTTTGGAGCCTACTCCTTGACACGTAATTTCTATAAATACTTCGTCTTCCAACACTCTTCCTTTTTTTCACATTTCACTTACAGGGCCAACACACTCTCTCCAGTGTGACTTCCAGAGATAATACTATCACTCTCTCATTTCAACTAACAGCCGTCAACCACCACAAAATGTGTAGGGGTGACTGAAAGTGTTTTTGGTACCCGACAATTTAATGTTTCCCCATAAGTTTAATGTTGAGGTTTGATATAGAGTGTTTTGTTTAGAATAAAGGTGGAATAGGGCATAATATAATATGGATATAATCTAAGCACATGGATAAAGTAGTAAATGAAGGAAGATATGCAACAAATGAGTAAAAGATATGAAACAAATAAAAGTTGTAAAACGGATAGAAAATAAAATAGATTAAAAAAATATAATCAGGTCAAATCTTCGAAGAAAGAAAAACGCAAGTGTCAGAACTGTCTAAAGTCGCAAAATCGGGATATCGTTAAAAGTACTAAAAGAAAAGGAGCGGAAGAGTATGAATTTCTTACACAAGGTTCGGACATGGTATGTAAGGTCGAGATTACGGGTAGGAAGATAGAAGTACTCCTAGATTCTGGATCGGAAGTCTCACTTTTGAAATCATCAGTTCTAAAGGACCTAAGGACTGACTCTATACGAGTGAGGGATTCAGATTTAACAGTGACACCGGCTAACGGACAAAAGATGAAGTTAAGCGGTATGGTAGACTTAGCTATTAAGGTAGGAGGTATTAAAACTTGGTCAAAGCTCTACATTGCGCCTGACCTGGATCGGACCATGATACTGGACGAAGATTGGCTCAAAAAATCGACTCCAGATAAATTTTAGTCCAAATCAACTAAAATAGATAGAAATCCCACTGGGTAGCGAAGCCAGTGGTGAGATCAAATTAATATCCAATTACCTCCACGTACCACTGTCTCTTACTCAGCTAGATTAGGCCCCTCTGAACAACCAAAGGAAACCCTATACCAGGTGATTCCAACAAAGGAAATGATACCAGGGGACGAAGAAGTAATATTAGTTGAGCCTGTTGAGAAAAAGAAACCTAAGATTCCAGTTGAGGCATTGCCTCTAAAGCCTAGACCCAAGTCTACACCAGTGACGATTCATTCCACTCCAGAAAACCAGCAGAGAATAAATGTAGCCATGGATCTTGAAAGTGCTGAGGGGCCTAAGCACTTACCCAACTCTGAGTTACTTGAGTTTGGTAAAATTCGAAGCAAAAGTTTAGACATTGAGATTAAAGGACAAAGATATTCAGATTTCAGTCGGAGTCCTGCTAAAAAGCCAAATTTCGTACCAAGAGGTTCAAAGGATGATACAGAAACCATTAACAAAATTACAAAGGTCAGCACAAAAGATCCTGAAATAGAAGATTTGGATCTGACGTCAGTTGATGAGAAAAACGATATGGAAACTTTACAAATAGAACCAAAGTTGGAATCCAAGACCATAGATTTAGAAGAGAAGAGTCAAAAGCTTTATGGAAGTTGTGAGAAAAGTTTAGATGTTGGCTTGGATTCCCCCAAAAGCTTAGACAGTCCAGAACTTGAAAATAAGGGTTTGAAACTAGTGAAAAGTCCTGTTAGGTCAGACTTAGAATTTAGATTTGTGCAGAATCTAGATATTGAAGAAAATACGGCAAGGCCATTACAGAGCCCTGAAAGAAATTTAGATTTGGGTTTAAGACCTGCAAAAAGTCCCATTCAAACTCCAGAGTCAAAACCTCTGAAACTTCAAAAGCCTACAAAATTTCAGATTTATAAATAAAATCAATACTTTCAAACCCTGATTCTGAAGAGGATAAACCATTGAAAAGCCCAAAAACTTTAGATTTAAGGTTGAGGCCTTTGAAAAGTCCTGTACGGGAAGCAGGAGATTCTTATTCAAATGTCTCAAAACCATTACAAAGCCCAATTAGACAAATACAAGATAAAGAATTAAAATCTCTAAAACGTCAAACCAAAGATAAAAACAGTGTTATCGATTGCTCAGATTTACAACAATCAATACAAAAAATACTTAAAAGTTATGAACAGGAGGAAAGTCTTTTTAATGAGGAACCTTCAGAAACCTCCAAGCAAACAAAACCAATACAGACTCCAACAAGAGAGAACCAAAAAAAAAAAAAAAGAAAAAAAAAACCGACGAAACTCACAACTCTAAGCACCAAGTAATAAAAATAAGGACCGGCCAAAAAAGATAATTGCAAGTTTAGAGCTTGGTAATTTAGCTACAAAACCCTTGAGAAGCTTTTCAGATCCCAAGTCACATAGAAGCTCTTTGCGGTTACCAAATTTAAGTCCTAGATCTCCAAGTTTACCACCAAAACCTGCACGAAGTCCACTAGAAAGCCCAAAGATCAAAGAATTATTAGTATTAGATAGAAGTGCTTGAAACCATTTCACCGTGTACAAACAAATGAGCTCTGGCTGGCTTAAAAATGATCAAGAAAATAGGCATTTACAAATTATATATATTTAGAATTATGTATGAACAGGATTTGGCAGTGAAACCTAACCAACTTAACCAAAACCAGTTCCAGAGCTCTGGGGAGTGTGGAGTATTCCTTTTTATTGTAATTACTTCCAGATTCATTCTGAGCTGGAGTGGTAGTACCTGTTAGGGAGTCATTTATGGGTCAAATAGATGTTTGAAATTCATTTGTATTTGATGGGAATATGTGAAACCATAATTGTCTGCAACCAAATGATTATAGAAAAAACTTTTGAGTATTAAAAATATAATTAGGATTGTAGTAAAGCATTTAAAAACAAATCAAACTTCCACATTAAATAACCCATTAGAAATTGATATGCCATTAAACAAATAAACCAAACTAATTGTTTTATATCAATATTTAACATGATGATGCTGCTTGTTGTTTTGAACAAATATTGTACAGCAGCTGTATTGTACAGCAGCTGTATATCCACTTACCCACTATCTCATAAACCATGCTAGGAAAACTGCTGGATAAGCAGAGATGAACTCACCTGCTACATTTTCCGATAGATTCCTCTACATGTTAGCCGACCAGCAAAGACACTTGTAAGCTGTGTGGGCATTTGCTGCAGTCTAGAGGACCTTCCAAGAGCAATCATCAATAGGGACATATGGTAAGAGAGAATCAAGCGAATCCATGCTATCAGCACACTTTGAAGATGATGATATTGTTGATGTTAAAGTTTTCTGTATTTTTATGATATCAAATTGATCATGTTAATTCATTAAATAATTTTACCAGGCATAACACCTCAAAATATTGGGCATGTACAGACTGAAATAAATAATAAAAAAAAAACAGCAAGCGTGATAGTTTGGAAATTAGAAAAAAGTCTGGCAATTCAATGGACTGTCTGAAAATTATCTAGTTATTTTGAATATGTCTACTTTCCATTTTTCAAATCTCCTGTAGGGATTTTGGGGAAACCACCCAGTTTTGTTTGTCATTCGCTGACTTGGCATGATCAGATTTAGCTCTCTGCAGGTTTTAGCTTATTCTACAGATAAAATTTTTATTGAAAGGAACGAAATATCACACCATGGATGAGATTAAAGAGAATGTATGAGGCAGCTGATTGTGATCCTGAACAGGGATTAGAAATACGCATTTGCGTAATTATTATGACCTCAAGGACAAGGATATATATATATATATATATATATATATATATATATATATATATATTAAGTAGAGGAATTATATAGTGAATTGAATTACCATGACTAGTTAATTTGACGTCATTTGTGAGCGATATGGACTGTTCGCTCAATTGTAGAGTTTCGGCTCTGCAATATGTGGTCGCTGATTCGATCTCTAGTGGTGGAGATCACGGTATACACTGCTAATGAGACCTAATAAGGTCGAAATAGCTGTCCAGTGTTTCCCTATGTCGTGTGTAAGTGTTTGCCGGATTTTCTGGTCATGGTAATTCAATTTACAATATAATTCCTCTACTAAAGAAAAAAAAAAGAAAAGAAAAATATACATCTATATCCTTGCCCTTCAGGTCATAATAATTACGCAAATGCGTATTTCTAATCCTCTTGGGAAGACATGGTCCTGGAGGTTACTGTTTCCTCTGTAAGGAGTACGGATGTAACTTGCAAGACACATTCAGGTTAATTGACCGCACAATTAACAGGATTAATCAATTTGGCATCACTTGTGTGCGATATGGGTTGTTGGCTCAGTTGTCGAGTTTCGGCTCTGCAATCTGTGGTCGCTGGTTCGATCTCCAGTTGTAGAGATCACGGTATACACTGCTGATAAGATCTAATATGGTCGAACCAGCTGTCCAGTGTTTCCGTATGCCATGCGTAAGTGTTCACCGGATTTTCTGGTCATGGTAATTCAAGTTGAATGTTTAAATTGGTATGCTTTAAATTTCTGCTTTCTTCCACACCATCTGTCATGAATAAACATCCAGTGAGATCAAAAAACATTTTCCAACCAATGTTTATGTTGTCTATTCTTTCATTCATAACACAAACCCATATACAGGGTTCAAAGAGTATCATTGTCTAAATTACAGAAAAAATGAAAATAACACTGACCTCTCACTTTATCTGATATATCTACTAAAATTTCATGAAAATACGTGATGCATTCAATAGGTTTCCAGACTTTCTTTGTACAGGCATTTAAAATTGGCGTGGACTCTTGAAAATTTAGTATGTTATTGCTTTACATCTTATGAGATGACTGACCAATTTTTATGATTTCAGCTTCAAATTAACAGCTACAGCAGCAATTGGAATATACCCTACTAAAGCCTGATTGTCACAGCTGGTGAATTTCAAAAATGTAATCTGGACGTGAGGACACTTTGGAAGAACGATATGCAATAAAATTGTGTTTTAAACTTGGAAAAAATGCTACAGAAACGAATGGAATGCTTCAGACTACTTTTGGAGCATCTTGCATGAATCGAGCATCAGTTTTTGAGTGGCATAAGAGATTCAAAGAAGGCAGGGTATCTGTGAGGGATAATGAGAGGTGTGGGAGGAGTAAGGAAGTCAGAACACCAGAATTGATTGGCCAAAGGGTTAGGGTTAGGGTTACTATGTTGAGGTTTTAAGGGAGTTCAGGAAGAGATTCTGTCAGAAGAGGCCAGCACTCTTCAAATCGGGTCAGTGGCATTTCCACCAGAACAATGCACCAATCTACAACTCCATCCTTGTCACAGACTATTTGACCAAGATGGGCATCAAGACAGTTTGTCACCCTCCCTATAGTCCAGACCTTGCTCCCTCTGACTTTTGGTTATTCCCTAAGCTTAGAGACTGTCGTTATGAGACAATTGAGGAGATGAAAGAGGCTGTGACGAAGGTCATTGACACACTCACACAAGAGGACTTCCATAGGGCCTTCGAGAAGTTGTTGGAACGATAGAACAAGTGCATTGTATCCGGAGGAGATTACTTCGAAGGGGACGAGAGTTTCATGTGTGTACTATCAATAATAGTGCCCATACGAAATAAGGCTGGAAACTTATTTAATGATCCTCATAAAGATTAAATTTATCCAAGGAAATCATCATTGACTTCAATCATGGTCTCCTGATGACTTTGAAATCTCCTGCAAGCCTTTTTGATAGTCTTCTTATTTAAATTGGTAAATACTGCCATTATCCTTGTCTTCAGTTTATCTTTGGTATTGCACAGAGTTTTAGTGGCCTCTCACTCAACAGCACACCACAAATAATAATTAAGGGGATTGAAATCTTAGGCATTAGGTTGCCAGATGTTAGGGGTGATGTAGTCGTAGAATTTTTTTCTGATAGCCAAGACTGAGTTTTCTTGCTTATGTTGCATGGTGCAGAGTCTTGTTAACAAATGTAGAGTCTTCCAGCTGCCATCCTCTCAATTCAGAGCAGAATTTACCTCTCCAAGTACTTGACACAAGCCTCTGTGTTGAGTCTAAGCTGATGTGAGAAGATAAATGGAGGTATAACATCACCATTGTAAGTGACCATCACAAACATCATAATATGGACTTAGTGATTGGTTTTCATCAATACTGGTACATCTTGTGGGAAAAGAGCAAACCAATGGTTGTTCTGTGAGTTTATCATCTGTTACTGGCAGAATTTTTTTTTCATCTGATATAAACAAAGCATGTTCAGTTGGAGCGGATGCTTGAGGTTGTTGAAAAGTTTTACAACATAGTCTTTCCTCTTGTTCTTCATGGCCTGTGATAAAAATTTACTCTTGTATGAGAAATATTAAACATTTTCATATGTTGAATATTGACTGGAAGATCCCTTTAACATGCTACATAAGTTGCATGGATGACATAACAGGAAGTGCATCTGTTTCCTAAAGTAAATAGGACAGGTTGTTCCCCAGTGGAAGTGCTACGTAGATTAAGTGTGAAGCATGCTAGAAGGAGGTGTGTCCATGTGCAATGCATAAGTGGCATCTGGAATATTGCATAACCAGCAGAGACGAGTGGAGAGAGAAGACTAGCAGAAGATCGATCAGACGTCATGTCACTCTAGACTCTGGCATGGTGCCAGACTGCCCAGAGTACAGAAGCAAGGAAAAACTAAAATGAATCGATGCCTTGAGAGAACCCTGTACGAGACACGAAAAAGTAGAGAAACGAGGAGAAACTAAAATGATTCAATGCTTTGGGTAATAAAAGGAAAAGAAATTAAGCAGATTATATTTTTATTTTTAGGTATCAGCATTGTTATCTTTATATGCTATACAATACATGCACAAACTGCCTGATAACAAACTCAGATACTCCTATGTATCTGGCCATGGACCTGATTGATTTGCTGGGATTGTTATCAATCAAGGCCTAGATATCACTAGCCAATTCCAGTGTTCTTTTCTACTCCGAATGATTAGAGTGTGGCTTCTGAGCTGTTGTACCTTTGTAATCACCATTGGACTCATCCAATTATTTTCAAATCCTTTGCACTGTTCTCAGCTTGACACCCAAACACTGAAATCTCAGTGCTTCAAATGTGAATGCCAAGTTGTACAGACAGTGCTCAACTGACTCTAGTTTGCTGCATAGTAGACAAAAACCTGAAATAAAGTATAAGTACTAAATTAATGATTCACGGCAACAATTTACCTATATATATATATATATATATGTGTGTGTGTGTGTGTGTGTGTGTGTGTGTGTGTGTGTGTGTGTGTGTGTCAGTAAAAGCTATTAAATGTTAAAAAATCTGAAAAAATACTTGAAGAAGATAAATTCTAAGAAGTCAATTTTATTCTTTTTACCAATAGAAAATGAGATAATGCCTAAAAATGCAAATATTTGTAGGAATTTACTAATGTTTATATGTATTTATTATTCATACCATTTTTATAAGTTTAAGCTGAACAATAATTTAAGAGTTATAATAAAGCTCTACTTTTCCTCATTTTTGAAAATAGAAACATTTAAAAAAAGAAGAATCTTTTGCAATCAAAAAAACTGTAATTAGTCAAGAGTGCAATTTCAATTGCTAGACAATGGAATTTATATTTGTCATTATTGATGGAAAATTAAGCAAAATCATATGAATATGCACATAATAAAAATGTTTGAACATAAGTGCCAGTTACATAATATATGGATAAGCTGACTGCTACAATGTCATCAGTCCCGGGCTGCAGGCGGATCCTACAGAGTTGAGAGTTCATCTCGTAGTCAAGGACGAGTTTTAAAGCATTAAAATAAACATCCTTTAAATTAGGAAAGAAAAAATTTAGATAAGTTCTGCTTTACAATTTCCAAAACAATCATTCCCTCTTAAATAGAAAAACCAGGCAATATAAATGTTTGATTACTGTCAAAATCATATGTATTTTTGATGTTCTATTGCAATCATTTTTTAAAAGATTACAGTTGTTTTATTTGTTTGTAATAAATATTTGTTTGTACACAGTTATATAGTATCAAGTATTCTCATCTAATACAAATAGGGGGGGTGTCCTCTTGGTGAAATGGTTAAAGCGATGGACTACGGAATCGTTGTAAGCGAGTTCGTACTCCAGTCACGCTATTACGTTCACTTTCGAGCAAATACCCTTGGGAAAGGTATAAACCCCCTTGTCCTCCCAGCTATGGGTTAAATAGTACCACTACTGTTCTTCTAGTAGAATGGCTTTGGCATTAAATTGTCACGACCTGTTCACAAACGTAAACAGATCAGATTACTTACATCCCTAAAAACAGTATATCCGGCTATGACCGGAAATGATGAAGCCTTATATGACCCTGACCGGCCGTTATAGCTTAGGAAAGGGAATAAATTTCATTTAACAACATTTACAGAATAGAGTGAATTATCTTCTGTAACCTATCTCAGGCTAAAGAAGGACTATACCCCCACGTCTATTTTTAATAGACGAACTTTATTTCTACGCAGCCCAACAGAGTGACACACTCTTCTCCTTTTAAAAATAAAGCTCCGAGGTCAAAAATTTTGGGGTTCGTTTTTACGAAGCTCTGTGAGTGTTCACAATTCATCGAGTTCACCTGTTAACACTTGGTTTGGCATTGGTCATTCTCTTGCGTTATTCAGTGTCTGCATTCGCACGCTCTTTTTTTTTTTTCGAGGTTCAGTATTGAGTTACTGCCACATGTCTGGCAACTGGACGCTAGTTGCTCCCCACTTCCCTTCGTAGCTCCAGTTGCTCGACGGCAGTACTCAGTACTGTTCGTCTAGTGCATCTGGTCGCGTAGGTATATTAAACTGCCAGAACCCTCAAAGACACCAGCACCAGTTCCAGTATCATCAGCACTAGTTCCAGCATCGCCAGCACCAGCTCCAGCATCACCGGTACCAGCTCCAGCATCACCAACAAAAGAATTATCAGAATCAGCTCCAGCATCTCCAGATCCACCGAAAACTAGGAAGAAGAAAAAACCCAAATCGCTCAAATCACCAGAACCATCAGACATTACTCTGATGGAGACATCATGCAATCTCAGGAGGTGAAGGGACAGTGGAGAAGGACACTCAAAAAAATTTGCCCCAACACACATCCCCAACAGAAACTACCTACATCTAATCCCATATCTGACCCCTCGCCCCACTCATCCTCCCAAACAGCAAGAAATCAATTCACAAACTCCCCAAACTTGTACTCCTCATACTCCTCATACTCCGTCCCTTCCCTCCTTTACTTTCTCTTCCTTCTCCTCTCCGGAACTTTTTCGTGACTGGTCTCAGTCGGTGTTGAGACATCCCCCTAATCCGGAAAAGGACAAAAACAGTAAAGGCACTGAAACCGCTGCTGGACCTTGAAAAATTAAAAAAAAAAGAAGAAGGTATCAAACCCATTGAACTTCAGAGGTGCACCCATGGTGACCACTTTCGTCCGTTCAGCTGGTGGCCGGACCGAGGGTGTGTGGAAGTTTCTGGAGACGGATACCAAGCTGGCGGAATTGGAGAAATCCTCACTCAAAAAAGTGTTAAACAATTGCACTGGGAGGGTCCCTATTTATGTTCACCCCTCTCTCTACAGATCTCAAAAGGTGCAGTTCCCGCTTGATGTCGGAGGATTGTCCAGGGATGTGGTTTGGGTATGCTTTCCTCTTCAAAAGAAAGTTGTCTACGGTCTAGAGGCGGTATTATTGGACTTTTTTGCCGACAAGGGAAACTGTTGGCTGGGTCAGCAGATACGGTAAATGCCTCCGTTAACTCAACAGAAGAAAATTAGAGTTGAAACAGAAAGATATTCATCTCTAGGAAGAGGAAGCTGCAGTCTCCTCGAAGTTCACTTAAAGAAATAGTTAACTTCGTTTTCAACAAGTCTACACAGGAAACTAGAAGAACACGGTTGTCCAGGTTGATTCTACAAAAGAAAGAGACGCCTAGAAAAAAAAAACCCCTAAAAATTGGCTTCAAAAGGAACTTTGAAAGAAAATATCAAAGAATTGTAATTTATCATTAACCAAAGCTAAACTGATAGGTGGTTGACGACATTACTTTGTGCAAGTCAGTCGTTATTTTTCTATACCCTTTTCTTTTTTGGGTTACTTGAGTGTATGTTATTTTTGTTACCTTAAATTTAATGTTTTCGACAAGCTTAGAGAAAAATATGCACAGCTGAATTTTGTCAAGTTTATTTCTCTTGAAATAAATTTATTTGTGGGAACTGGTTGTTTTTGTTTTTAAGAAATATAGACGCTCTTCTATTTCAGGTAGCAAAATTAGCATTCCAATTCCCCTTCTTTGTCTACTTTATTTTTATACGTTTCTCTCCCACTTCGCCAAGTCGGACAGTTACTGCTAGATTTCTTGGGATAGGCATAGATAACGTTTACTAGGTAATTTAGGTAGAATTATACTTTGTATTGCGACTAGCATTCGGATAATTTTGTTAACTTTTCGTACGTTTGTCGTTGCAATTTAAAACGTAAAATCAAGTATATTTATTGAATTGAGCATATTTCTCATATTTTTCTTAAATAAATAAAAAAAATCTTACAAATTAAAGGAGCATAAAGCCTCAATGCATCTTATGGCGAAGGAGAAGGGGAAGGGGGCAGTTATATTTGACTAAAGGGCGCTTGCTAGCCACATTCACCGACCCAAGCAAATAATACAAGAAATTGCAGTCATACATCACCAAGCACACATCATCCACCAAAATACCACATTTGCTCTATGAAAACTTCCTTTTTTAAAACTTGGTTTTCATAGAGCAAATGTAGTATTGAAGAAATGAAAAGATTTATTTACAATGAAAATATATACAGCACATGATAGTGATGGGGATGGGAGAAAAAAGCAAAAAAAAATTTAGCGAAAAAAGGAAAAAGATCCGTTGGTCACTACTCCCCAGTGTTTAATATGGAGAGCCGACTGTTTTCAGATATCCAAGTGGACCGAAAACAAGCTGGACTATCCTTATATGGGGAGGGGAACTAGGTTAATGAAACAAAAGAAACGCTGGGAAAAGCTCGGCAATGTGGGTCCAAGATTTTCTTAAAAAATGGAGCTGGAGCGATGTTGGGACGAAAAAAAGAATCGTGGGTGAAGAAGAGCTTGGAGGTTAACAACTAGATGGCGGAGCCAATGACACATATCGTACAGCTAACTAGGGAAAAAGGGAAACAAAATTGTCTACTTATCGTGGATGGTGTTCCGAAGGACCCGAACCATCTTTGGCCATGCACAGGAAGAGAAGGGAAGGATCTCCAATGTTGCCTCCTTTCGTACGACTAGGGTCGCTGCATACACCTACTTTTTGTCGAATGTCATGCGGTCCAAGCGACCAAGCGTTTTCTATCGCCTGCGATTTTGACTCTAAGCTGATGCCTAAAAAAAAACAAAATCAGATCACGATGAGAAAAATTTGCGGGTGCCGTATGCTGAAAGGACCACAAAATCGTCCTTCAGCATCCAATAGTCCTTTGCACAAGTGAAGTGAGTCTCCTGCACTGCAGCAACATCTACACAGAGGTCCGAGACTTCATCAAGCAAGCGTGCACACTTGCTTGGATCCCACAGTCCTCTCATTCAAACTGGCAAGGTTTAGAAACATACTAACCAACTCACCTATTCAGTGTCGACAATGGTCCGGAAATCCTCGTGTTTGCGTGCTTCGGGGAGCCAGTTCCGAGTTCAGTGGTAACTCGGCCATCATTGGACAATCCACCCACATCAAATAGGAACCTTAACTTTAAAGCCCTATAAAAAGAAGGGTGATCGTAAATCGGGACCCTGTCCAATTAAAAATTCTGCATTTTTTTTAATGTAGGGTGCTCCAACTCTGCCAACCTCTCGTTTAGATCGGCCTTACTGGCTCTCTTCAGTAATCACCACATACCAACCGATCGAACGAAGTTAGTCACCATGGGTGCACCCCTGAAATTATATGGGTTACAAACTTTGCGTTCCCTAACATTTTTAAAGTTTATGAGCAGTTTCATGGCTTTGCGGAGCTGGAAGTCCAAGATGAACTCCTCAATATCCACGAAAAACAGTGCCACCCCTATTCTAATTGCTTTTGGTTGTTCAATGAGACCGTACATTTGAGTTTTTAGAAGGTGGCTTGTGTACAGTTCTGTTCTCTAATTGAGAACGGAAGAACAGACTAGGTGGAGAAATAGAGGGGAGTGTTAGTGAGGAGGAAAACGCACGCTCAGATTGATGGGATTGTTGATTGGGTTGTTGTGGGGATTGTTGTTGAGGTTATTGTGGTGGTTGTTATTGGAGTGGGGTTTTTGGGGGGTGAGGATTATGTATTTTTTCGTGGGAGGGATTGTAAAATGTTTTTCGTGTGAGGATTGGGTAGGCACAGAGTTTTTTAGCGTTGCTTTCTCCCTGGTTTCTACGTCTTTTTAAGTTGCATGTCACTTCCATTTCTTCAGGAAGTTCTTTGGATGGTGACTTTTTCTTTCCCTTCTTATAAGATTTTTTTGTGTTGCTGCGTATTTCTCTGTTTTTTAGCCTCTTCCGGCATAGGTGATGGTGGCTGGTCGTCTTCTTTTTCCTTCTCTTTTCTTTTTCTTTTTCTTCAGACTTGGATTGCCTTGGATTTGACTGGAGACTCCGGTTTTTGAGGAGTGCTCCTTTTTTTTACTCTCCCCAGTAAGGGTCCACCTTCCTCTTTATTGGGATGGACACCGGGCTCCGGAGCTGCGTTTGTTGATTTTTTTGGGGGGGGTTATTTTCCGGGACACTAGTAGGATCCTTCGGGTCTTTCTTAGGGCAGAATTTTGCGAGATGCCCGATCTGTTTACACGACCAGCAGTGTGCCCTTTCCGTCTTCAACGCACATTTCTTTACCTACACAAGAATACGATCGAGGGAGACAGGAGAAAATAGAAAGACAAACGAACAAACAAAGCTTGGGGTTAACCAAGAGCAGAGGAAGGTATGCAACACTACATGCATGTGCATTCCTGAAAGCAGATATGGACTAACGCTAGCGTGGGTTACTAGTGAAAATTCCACAATGCTACTGGAATCAGACATCTTGAGACTCTTCTTCACTGGACCCTATCTTGTCTCCTCGCCTCTCTGTTCCGGTGTCTGGTGTTGACTGCCCCTCCGTGGATCCACGCCAACTTCTGCTGTTCGCCTCTCTCCTGTCCAGCCGCAACTCCCAACTGTCTTCTTTCTGCTCTCCAGCCACCAACTGCCTCTCTTGGTCTCCTGCCACCAACTCTCTCTGCTCCTGTCCAACTACCAACTCTCATTCTCGGGTCCAGCCACCAACTCCTCCGTGGTCTCCTGTCCAACTACCAACTGCCTCTCTCTTGTCCAACTACCAACTCTCATTCTCGGGTCCAGCCACCAACTCCTCCGTGGTCTCCTCTCCAACTACCAACAGCCTCTCTCTTGGGTCGCGTCGTCAACTCTCATTCGCCTCCCCGTACCGCTTCCGGGTACGGCGAGATTTCATGTCCAAGAATCCTTTGTCTGGTTTCGCGCCAAAACAGACTCGTCTGCTTTGGCGGCCTACCCACATAGTGCTACAACAGT
This sequence comes from Sepioteuthis lessoniana, assembly GCA_963585895.1. NCBI lineage: Eukaryota > Metazoa > Mollusca > Cephalopoda > Myopsida > Loliginidae > Sepioteuthis > Sepioteuthis lessoniana. The sequence continues at coordinate 141,672 of CAUZXS010006154.1, forward strand.
CCAACGAAAGTATTAGCAAAACGAACATCAAGACGGACAAGAGAATAAAAATACGTTTGCACTTCAGAAGTTACATTTTGAAGCGAGCTTTATTTACAGAAAAATACATTTCTATGGGATACTAGGTCCCTAAGGTTAAAAGTTATTTTAGTAATTCAATTCTTTGGGGGGTTTCTCCAAACCCCTTATCAAATAAAATCAACTTATTGTATATAAATCATTTCATCTTCGGGTCTCAAGTTGGTTTCACAGAGAGATTGTGACATTATGGTGAATCCAACGTGGACGAATTGGTGTAATATTGTAATGAGTGAATGAATCGGCGTATTCAACTAGCTAGGGATTCAGACATCGAAAGACTAAGTTTCTTCCCCTTTCACGGAGGCAAAACATTGTCCACGATGTAACTAACGTCGAGTAGCACGAGCTGTTTGGGGTCAATGAGAGCCGTCCACTCCTCGACGTGACTCCAAAACGGGCGAACCCGCTCATAGTAGTAGCAGGCGTGAACAGCCGTTTCCTCCACTCCTTTGTCGCATCGGAAGCAATCTGGCATGTCTGCCAGGCCCGTTTTGAAAGCTCAATCGAAAAGGGGCCGCGCATTCCGTGCGAGCTACCAGGTGAGCGAGAACTCAGAGTTGTTCAAGAAGCTCGAGGCTGGCGAACAATTCCATTGGGAGCGAAACTCCCCTGCGACCAACCAAGTCGCTTCACAAGCGGATCCGAAGCGGCACCCACCACCAGGTCTTAATACAGCTCCTTTCGAGACCGTGAAATGTCGCTGGACTGGGGAAGCTTACAGGGGGGTCTTAGGCATTCGGCAAAAAACAGTGCTGTCGAAGGTCTATAAACTGATCAGCTCGGTTTCCATTCTCTCTATGATCTCACGCACTAAGTGCAGATTGATCTGGATTGATCTTCCCTTCACAGCGAAGTTCTGCTCTGCTCCAATCAAATCTCCGACAGCAATCCTGGCCAAAATCTTTAACTCGGTGTTTAGCAGAGTTATGGACCTATAATTGTTTAATTCCACCCAAACATGCTTGCCTCCTTTCTTCAGCAATGTAATAACTCCTTTGGTAATGTTGTAAGGGATGACTCCCAGAGCAATTCAATGGTTGAACACATTCGTCAGAATAGGCACAAATATGTGCGACTTCCTTTGTTGGGCAAACCATCTAGTCTAGGTGACTTGCTAGGGCTGAACTGTTTCAACGCATCACAGACTTCAGATTCTGTAACCAACCCTTTGCGAGCAGCCGGCTCCGCCTCCCGAAGGCGGGGGAAGATAACTGCGAGACTCCTGAAGCGGAAGATCAGTCAAGCGGTAAAAGCGGTCACGAAAATGTACCCGGAAAGCTTCACGTACAGGTTAGACCATAGCGCGTACCCATCCGTGGATTTGACGAACTCGATGTACTGATGAGAAAACCTTCGCGCTTCTTCTTCACGAACGTATGCTACATTTCACGACTTCGTTAGGAAATCTTTTTGTCCAGATCCAATCCCTTATAGCTCTCGCTAACCTCGCGCTCAAGGTCCCTTATAACTAGATCTATTGCTAGGGAGCCCCCTGCTCCACCGCCCGTGAAGATATATTGTCAACGGCTTTCGGAAACAGTTCGCCTAACACTGTCCAGGTAAGTCCTAGTATGTATTGGAGGTCCACATCTCCCGCCTTGGGGGAACTAGACGAAACCTGTCGACTAAGTCGAAACGAGTTATGACTTCGATCGGGTTGCATTTACATCTTTCCAACCCACTAGCACCCCTCCCGGCCTTATCTATCTTGGGATCAAGGGTCACATTCCAATCACCCACTTGAACTATCTCTTTCGGGTCGTCGGGGACGGTTTTAACCGCCGAAAGAAAGGAACCAGCAGAATTCAGCGCATAAGCCGCAAAAGGCGAAGCTTTTCACGGCGACATCAGCAAAAACCAACCGGCTTCCGTTGCCTGCAAAAACAAGATTAACATCCGTGTTAAGCCTGCATCCGATTAGCATAGAGGCTCCAGCACTACAGCGACCGCTGAATGCTGAGAGAACAACAAAGTCGTTCCCAAGCACTCGCTCATCCACTGCGCAAATGAAGTGAGTCTCTTGCACTGAGGTTCGAGATTTAATCGAGCAAGGGTGCACACTTCTTCGAATCCTTCAGTCCCCTCACATTTAGACTAGCAAAATTTAGAGTCATCCTTAACTCACCTCTTACTCGGTCTTTAAATCTTGGGGGGCGGTTAAGATGCCAACAGTGTGTTTTTGAGAACCAATGCCGAGGGTAGTGGTCTCTCGGCCGACTCTTGATAGTCCACCGACATTCATAGGAAACCATATTTTTAGAGCCCTATAAAGGGAGGTGTGAACATAAACAGAGACCCTACCTGAACAAAAGTTGGACATTTTTTGAGAGAAGGGTGCCCAACTCTGCCAACCTTACGGCAATGTCAGCCTAACTAACCTTTGTCCGGCAACCGACCGACCTGACGAAATTGGTCACCATGGGTGCACCCTTAAAGTTTCTGGGATTTAAAATCGGCTTGTCGAAAGCTTTTGAAGATTTCATGAAGGACCCTTATGCTTTCAGAGACGTGTAGTCGAATTTTGGGTCGACAACTCCGGTAGAACATAGGGCTGTATCTTGTAAGTCTGGGTTTTAGACTTGATGTTTTTAGGGGGAAGTGTTTTTTTCTGTCGTGTTAGCCCTTGGTGGGCTTTTAGTTTTTGGTAAGAACCCAGGAGGGGGGTTGGTGTTAGTAAAAGCGATAGAAAAGAGGTGGCTTGGACGGTCTTAAATAGTCTAATTAGGAAGAAGAGAGTGCAAAGATAAGTGAAAGCAGTAATTCCCTTGAAAACGCTTTAACACTCCGGGATCAAGCAATGAATCCAGGCCCTGGGAACGAAAAGGTAACCAAGAACAGATGACACTAAAGTCAGCACTCAGACGCGTAACAAGATGAGTTACGGCTTAAAGTGAGCTCTGAAAAAGGAAAGATTTTATGGTCACTGAGGCATTCCATTGTGCGCATATGGTTAAAGTCCATTCCCAAGACAGTGATTGGTTACTGGTTTAGGAATGAACATACTGGTGTATATATATACTGGTTTGTTTTAGTAATGGAGTAGGCTCTGCATTTCTTTTTGACTTACAGTTCTGGCAACTGGGCTGACACACGGATTCTGGGAAACTGGCATTCATGTCACACACGATAAGACCGGCACTCCTTGAGCTTTATGGGGCCGTCTCCTCAGGCTCTAGGTTTATCGTCTGGTGCCTGAGGCGCCCCTTTTTAGGGGAATGCCAACAGGACTCAAGATATTTTTGTAACCGCCAGGCATGTGTGAGCTACAGTCCTGTGTCTGGTTCCCATAATAAAAAAGGCCATGTGCCATACTCGCGTGTAGGTGGGGCACTCGACAAATATTGGGGTCTGTATTGAGTAACAGTCCGTTTTATTTTTGTTTGCCAAATGGAGGTTATTTGGGACCCTTGTGTCGATAAGTGTTGTTATTATTGTTGTTGTTATTCTGCACATTAGAGCAATGACTTATACAAAGTCATGTAGAAAACATTTGATACTATTGGTACTTATTTGTCACGAAAGCAATTTGAAGAATATGGAATTAGGTGCAAGGGCTTGACATGTCCAGCCGATTAATCAGCCCTGGCCTCTCTAACCACCAGTCAGCCCAGTAAGGGCAATGTTGCAAGTTACTTGACCATTTGGTTGCTAGGTCACGGACTACTCGACCATTAGGATCTTGTCCTGAATCATTACAGGTTACCACCCAAGGTCTCATTGGGGTGGTGTGCAGTCAGTATATTCTACAGTCCCAGCCAACTGGATTGCCCAGTTGTTTACAAGGCTTTTATATATCAGCATGGCATCTTATCCAGGTTTTTATGGCTAATGCAAAAAACAAATGAATAACAAATGGGATGAGGCAGAAGTTAATGTTTCTGACAGAACTGAAATAAATCATTTGAATTAAATGGGATTTACATAACAAAAACGTCAAACAAAAACCATATCTAACGTACAAACTTGAGAAAATGAGGTTAAAGTGGGCTGAAGAAAAACAATCATAGCATGTAGACAATTGGACGAAAGTTATATTCATTGATGAATCAAGAATCTACATTGGTTAAGGCTCTGATGCGGGAACTTTTGTCTGGTGCCATTCAATTGAAAAATATAAAGATGACTGCCGGAAGGAAACAGGTTATTCATGCAATGGGATTACATGTCATTGAAAGGACCAGGGGAGATAACAATCATTAACTCAACAATCTATGCACAAGTATACATTGAAATCCTAGATAATTTTCTCTTTATTGATAGAAAATTGATTTAGTGCTAATGAAGTCATTTTTCATGATGATTATGAATCTTGTTAAAAAAAATTGGGATTTAAGCTTTTCTTCAAAAAGGGGCAAATAAAATCAATGATGTGGCTTGCAAACAGTCTGGATATAAATCCAATTGAAATTTTAAGGTGGAAATTTTAAAAATGGTCCATGAGGAATCTTCATACACCAAAGAAGATCTATTAACTGCCATTTAGGAAAGTTGGAACCACTTTGTTAAAGAATATTACTTTAAATTAGTGAAATCTATGCCTGAAAGAATTAGGGCTGTCAGAAAAGCTTGAGGAAAGATAACTTAGTATTAATCCTTATTTTTGGTCAAAAGATTCCATAATTATTTTCTCCAATCTCTATATGAGACCACTAAAACCCTATCGCTCATTATTAATCTTACAGAAGAATTTGTAATAACGAAAATTAGGAGATCATGCTGTAAAGATATTCTATGGAGTCCTTAGTGGCAACACCTGGCATTGAAATCTGTATCGTCAGAAAATGGACTATTGCTAGAGATTTGGAGGTAGTAGAGTTACAATTGAGATACTGTGTCCTAAAGAGGATAGCAGTTGGCCTAGGTTACTTTCCAAGCTGTCAGATCTGCAAGGCCAAAGGCAGAGAGCTACAGTATCTCTTCAAGAAGAGATGCACACACATTGAAGAGGTTCGGGTCAACAGGATGATGGGAACCCCTTCAGCGTTTTCTCTGTAGCTGCTCCAAAGTTTTGTGTTATAGATGATATTTTTGGTATCACCATCAGATACTCTTAGGTGGATACAGGAATTATTGCTGTAGCCATAAAATTCAGTAAATACCACGCTCTGAAGAAAAGAGCATGTAACTTTCCTCAACTCTTAAACTGGCAAATCAAGATTGTTAAAATTCACTATTTACTTCGCACAAACAATACCCCATCCAGATATGGTCATTTTATTGAATGCAGTCAAGTAGTTGATCATGTGGGATTAACAATGCCCTCTGATGAGCATTTGGAGGGAGCTCATGTGAGGAAACTCACCAAACATTTGGAGCTGGTTGAACAATATGAAATCTGAGGTTTGCATGCCCATTGAGGGTTTACTAAGTCCTCACTCATAGAGAATACACATTTTTAGCCTTAAAATAATCAATCCCCAAAACATACATGAGAACATTCTAGAAATTGCGGATCAAAATCGCATCAACATTAAAGTTACATTTTTATATTTTTTAACCAATCATCTAAAAACATAGAATAAGAACATTCTAGAAAATCCAGATCAGAAACTAATAAACAGAAAATTTTTAGGCTCTAAAACAAATAAGTAAATATACGAATCTGATTGGTCAAGAAATGTCTACGCGCTTGAATTTTAGGACCCGCAATAAAACTATTTTTGATCCACTTTTTGACCCCAAAAAGTATGAATAACAAATTTAATCAACCAGGTCATTCAGTCATTCATTCCTTCTACGAGAGGTCATGAACGGACAGCAGAGAACCACGCCATAAGACTCAGAGTGAAAAGGCATGCGACCTTTTATCAATGCGACATGTTGTCGCCAAAATCATAAGGAAACGCACGTGCAGACTTAATGAAAGTAATAACTTACGGTCCATCACGCATATACACACACACACATACCCATGTATGTAAGTCAAGACAAAATTTTTATCCTCCTTACTTTGGCCTACTATGGACCCATTTATTTGATAGACTTTACGAACATGTAAACACATACACATGGACAAACAACCCTATTTCATTCAACAGGCCATAACTGTATTTCTCATTTTTATTCCTATTTTGTTGTGATTATTAAATTATTTGTTTCCTAATGTTCGTTGTTGTCATATTCCATTTGTTTACGTGCTTTTAAAATTTGTGTTGTATCTATGGTGGAACTAAACGTGAAAGTAATATCCGTCAGATACGGACGAGAACTCACTCTCACTCACTCACTACAAATTGGAGAGTAACATATCCACTAAATAATTGTATGCACCCACTACACTCAGAAGAGCTTTAACTAGAATTAGTAGAACAGGAGCTGCTAAAAGATATATGAGAGTGATTAGTAATATCATAGAGTCTGAAGAATGGTCACTGGGTAGCTTTGGATTAAGAGGACAAGCACATTGATTGTTTCTTTTGTGGGTGGGTTCTGATGTTGAAAGATTCAAACTTCTTAATGAACCTAAGAACCAAAGTGATGAATGATATTTTTGTGAATATCAAGTATAGATGAAGATCAAATAACTTCTCTGACTTGTTTCATGATGTCTCCATAAAAATAGGTGCATTTAGTTAGATACTTTGAAGTAAATAAAAGACTTACTTGGTAGGTTAGATCTATCGTAGTCAACCGGCCACTCATTACAAAAAACAAAACAAAACAAAAACAACAAAATGAACAAATCCCATTTCCAAGAAGCGATGAGTCACTGATGCTCTCAGCCAATAGCTATCCTGGGACTGGTTATTAAGGAACCAAACACAGACCGTCTTTTAAGAATAATAAATTCAGTCGGTCTTTCAAAGGACAGTTCGCAGCTGTAGCACAAAATAGGTAGTAATAAAAAAAAAACCTCGTCAAAGTAGAATAAAGTCTCTTGTAGCGTAAATTTCATATACATACACAAAATTCGCACACACATTTTAAAACCAATCAACAAACATTAGAACATTCAAGAAAAAAAAGGATCCAAACCACATACACAAAATTCGTGTCCATAGATTTTTTTAACCAATCAAGTACTTTCCTCCCAAAAAAACATTCATACCCGTTTTGATCCTCTTAGGAGTTATAAAAAGAAAGCGATGGACTAATTTACCAGAGAGTTCGCTGCTAACGACAGCAAAACTACGCCACTGGACTGTTCCCTTACTTCACCAAAACCTGAGAGGCACCACGCTGTCTAGCAAAGACATTCCCACGTCTCTTTACACCAAAGGCGAACACAACAACCACATCGGCGAAAGCAACAACAACAACAACAACCACACCGGCAAAAACAACAACAACAACCACATTGGCGAAAAACAACAACAACAACAACATTGTGAGTTCCTTGGCACAATATTCCAACTGAATAATAAAACTTTATTTTAAAGTTATTCAGATTTTGTTTTTGTTTTGTTAGGGAAATTACTTGCGAGGAACACGTACTGCCTCCAAACTTTATTTTATACTTTCGACATATCTCGCAATATCACCGACACTCTCACAACTATTTTGTGATAATAAGCAACTCCATTCTACTTAGACAACTGTAGACATAAAAAGTGCCGGTATTAAAACGGTCGGCAGTTTTGGCTGGTCGTCAGCCAAGGGTGTGGGAAGAACTCGATTCTCCCATGGTCAACTCTACAACCGAAGCATTATCAGCAGCAGCTGCCCATGACACTCTGCTCCAGGCTTACCCTTAAGCCGATGTCCTGATTCCAGCCAGCAGACGACGCAGGGATATTACCAGCCTCTCAGCTTAAAAGCCGTTTTCAGGGCTAACTCAGAAAATAAATTCCAACACCTCCTGAGACGGCACAATGCAGCTTTCCCGACTACCAGCCTCTCAATCTAACAAGTCTTTTCAGGACTAATTCCTTGTACCCTCTGAGACGGCACGACACACTCCTTTCCTGTACCAGCGACCGCCTTTCGGCAGCAGTAACTACATTCCTTCACCAGCAGTTACCAGTCCTGCACCAGCGACCACCTTCCTGCACCAGCAGCTATCAGTCCTGCACCAGCTGTCATAGTATGAGTTATCCCCACTAGATGCACCCTCAGAAAATAAAGATAATAATAGGTACTTCCGTCCCCCAGTTTAGAATAATAAACGAGATCGCCAACATGGCTACTCACGCATTGTATCCTAACTTGTTTCTATTTTATTCGTAATGTATTGACTATCATTGAGCCATAATATTACACCAGGGACCACCTTCTTGCACCAGCTGCTACCAGTCCTGCACCAGCGACTTCCTTCCTACTCCAGCAGCTTCCAGTACTACAACAGCAGCTACCAGTCCTGCACCAGTGACCGCCAGTCCTGACTACCAAACTTGCACCAGCAATCCAGTCCTGCACCAACGACTAGATCCTGCACCAACGACCAGTTCCTGGATTTTTCGAACCGGTATCCACCGTATGTTACTCCAATTTCGATTCGCCATAATAAAATTTGGCCTTTTGAAACAACCACCTTGTTTTGTCATTCTTGCCTAGTTCGTTGTCAATCACTTATATTCTAAAAGTTTGTGGGATCGATATATTTATCGGCCCTGCAACAGATCATTGCATATTTCTCACAGGAACCCATAGTTAATATTCATGTGAAAGCTAGTATTTTGAACGCTGATTTAAAAGGTAGACAAGCCTTTCCAACTTGACAAAATACTATCTTCCAACCTTCATTTGGCCTGGTATCATGATAAGTTAATTTTTGTCAACATCTATCTATCTATCTTAAATTCACTCAGGTACTTTTTAAAATCCAATTTGAGATCAATATATTTGAAATATATTACTGTATATTTTTGTGTATATCTACTTGTATACATTGATCTATATACATTCAAATGAATTAAAAAGACAAAACAGAAAAGCTACAAGCAGAATATACAGTAGAAATTCTTTTTCAATAGAAAACACTGGAAACTTCTACTCACAACTAGTATCTCTCTCCCCACACACGAATATATGATTTATTTTTTTCAACTTTTATATATATATATATATATATATATATATATATATATATATATATATATATATATATATGTGTGTGTGTGTGTGTGTGTGTTTGTTTTCAAAAGAATGAATATTTAAGTTTCCGATTCACAGCTGTTGTCACATGGAGAAAACGGCATAACAACGATGACGTGGACCAATGAGGTTTGCTGTTACATACCCAGCTTGGGATTGAAAACGAGGTAACATCAAAGGACTTCCACGCGTCAATTTCTTCATCATTTCCGATTTGTATCTTGCATGAACACAGTAAAACAAAGGACAGGTGAGATAACACTTTTTTTTTTACCCACTTCAGGAACTTTTTCGATTTTATCCGGACGGAGTAATTCATTTTCTTATCATTCAAAATTTAAAAAAAAATTCAACTCACCGACCGCGTGTAGTTAAGCTTTTATTTTAATGTTTTTACACGCCTACTTAGTTTTCTTTTTGTTGTTGTTTACCCATATTACAAAACAAAAATATCATTTATATTTCTGAATCAATTTAAAGGAGGTAATATTTTTATTTTCAAACGGTTTAATTTCTGTTATAAAATTCAAGAGTATTTAACTCTCATTTATCAACAGTCGGTTTTACGTTTATAAGCCTGGAGATTTCCATCTTTTTTCCTTCTAAGGGTATGACATTTAAATATTTTTTATAATTCATTTAAAAGTGTATAACATAAATGATAACCTTATTAAATAACAGGTTTTTTTCGATGTTGCTGTTTTAAGATTTGTGTACTTTAATAATTTTTTAAAATAACGATTTCTTAATTTTTACCTTTCAAGAAATTTAGACTTATTTCCTTTTCCGCTCAACCTTTTAAACCTGAGATTCTTGAGTTTATTTAATTTGTTGATTAAATCTGTTTATATTAAAGTTCATTTTGGCTGTTTTATGAACACACACACACACACACACACACATATATATATATATATATATATATATATATATATATATATATATATATGCTAAAACAAAAATCACATAGTACAAGGAAGCTTAATTTGGACGAATGGGTTTTTGTTTAAAAAATTTATTTAGGTATAAACGGTTTAATTCTTCACTCTTAACAAGTTTATTTTATATCTTTTAAACACCGTGGAAAATTTATTTTTCTATAACTAATATCTTATTTTAATTGTAGAGATTTACATTTAGAGAGTAGGTAATCTTTAGTTGATGCTTTCTTCTAAAAAAGAAAAAATAATTCTTTAAACATTTTTTTATAAATTTGCATGTCTCAACTACAGGTATATTCAACAGCTGGGTAAGGTGCAGAATATTGGAAAAAATAAGTTTATTCACTGTTCTGCTGTTGTTGCTACATATCTCTGAATATTTTAATGGTCTCTCAGTTTAAAGTAACCAGAGTATCTGTTATCTTACTACTTTGTTTCTACAATTATTAACCTACATATATAGTCACCAACTTGTACCTGTGTGTGTGTATACACTTAGCTTAATCTAGTTCAATTAAAGATAGGAAGATTGTGTTGCGGGAAGTATTTACCAGCTCCATAAAACAGATTCAAAATATGCTGAGTATTTTACTTGAACTTGACCCTTGGTAGTGACTGAAGTAAAATTACTCAGGCTCTATTTTATGTACATATGGGCATTTACTTTACAAAACAATGCAAGAATTACACTTGAAAATGACGGTTGAAAAAACACCCGTAGACAATTTCTATACCAACTTGAACTTACTGGAGAAAATCAGTAAAACACTTAAAAAACTCTTTTGTCTGTGATCTTTAAATGTTGTTTCCCAAAAAAGATAATTTGCCCATGTTCTCGTCATATGTTGGTATATCAATAAGCGGATAGTGAAAAGTACCTTTCTTATCAATGTGTTCTGTGTATGACACTGAACTGAATACACTGGTGAGCCTCCAGTTCTGGAGAGTGTGGAGTCACCCTCTTTTGCCATTACTCCCAAGTCCACTCTGGGTCAGAGAGGTGGTACCTGTTAGGGTCTTATCTATGGGTCAAATAAATCTGTTTGGAAATAATTCATATTTAATAGGAATTCTTGAAACTGCATAACTATGAAAATTATTAATGTTTAGAATTGTCATTTTAAGCTATAATTGCTTACTAATGATTATCTTCATTAATTGAAACTAAGTTATTGCTGGAAAAAAAGACTGACTCAATAAATGATTCAACAAGTACTGACATGCCATGAAACCAACATTTCTTATCAATATACTCCATTCAATAGAGAATACGAATCCCATACATCAAATAAGATTTCTGTCAAAAATTTAGTTAATAACTCTGTATCAGGCTATGGAGTTATTTACTTTTGTGTGTGGATGTATGTTGTGTTTGTTCATGATACTGAAGTGTATCCACATTGGTACTCCCAAGAAAGTCTTCATCAGATGATGACGCCAGAGTTAGACTCGGTTTCAGAGCTGGAACATCATTATTACCAACCACGGGCATTTCAATACCACCAGACTTTGCTGGTTGACTTTTAGTAATATTGTAGGTATATGATTGCCACAATTAAATGGGTGCAGTTTTCACCAATTTTGTAACTTAACAGCTTTTTTCAAGTTTTTAATTCTGAGGAACTTTGAAGTTGAAATACCTACAAAACCACTGTTTTTTTTCTTTGCATATCAGATCTTCAATTTTCTGAATATGCAAAATAGGAAACGGATTTGTTTGGCCATTTATCTATCAACTCAGACAATATATATATATATATATATATATATTTCAGTCGATTAACTTTTTTAAAATAACCAATTCTACCTCCATATTTCTGTGGTTATCCAAATAAATATTTTGCCACTTTTCAGGTGTTGACATTAGGTATAAAAACCTGTTTGAAACAGTGAATTATATTAAATATCTACTTTTATCTGTTTACTTACATTGACATTCTATTGTCCAAGTAATTGTCCCTTTTTAAATATTTAGGGTGTAGGAATCGTCATAATGTCTTAGTCTTAGTTCTACAGGGGAATGAACTCAGTTCATAAAATCTTGTATTTTTGTATATATCTTTTGGTATTCAAGTTCAATAGGGACCAGCTTAAATCTCTTATGATTTTTTCCCACTTAATTTTTCTTTTGCAAAAGAGTCATTTGATTAGTTCTTAGCTATAAGCTTGGTTTCAGTATGATTCACTGGAATAAGATTCTATATTGTAAATCTGGGATGGACTATATGAAGTTTTACAGAATTTATAATCTCTGAAATTAAATTTTTTATTTTTTATAATATTCTTATAGCTATTAAAAAGAGCAAAGTAAATACATAAAAGAAAATAAAGAGAAATAATAACAAAAGGTATCACTATTATTATTATTTTTTTTTTTTTTTTTTTTTTTTTAAGAAAAACAAATGCAAAAACACAGCTAAAAATCATTACTTTGCATTTTTGATAATCTAAACAAAACCAATGTCACAATAACTAAGTCACATTGAATATATCATTTTTTTAAATAACTTTGGTCAGTAGTTATTGAAATGATTTTTAAATATGTCATTTGAGGAAAAGAATGTTTGTTCTTTAAGAAATGATAATCCTACTTGTTAAAAAATATTTCTTATTTTCTATTGGTGGAACAATCCTCTTCTGCCACATCCTGGTTTGATTTTGAGATTTATTTTATTGAAAAATTGGTAGATGTTTATCATTAATGGGGAAAAACCTGTTTTTAAGAAAAGAAAAAACTCAGATATTCTATATATTTAATTGATAATTATGATTAGTATTATCCTTTCATTTGGATATGTTGGTATTGAGTGACTTTTAAGCATTATTTGAACTTCTATGATACTAATGCTCTCATAGTTTAAATGATAAAGTAGCTGGTATGTTAGTTTGAATCTCTTTGAGTATTTATATTTTCTTTTTTTCAATGTGCACCATTTTTCACTGTAGTAGAAGTGACAGCTAAAGTGATTTGCAGTAAAAGGCAATTAAATTTAAGATGAAAGGTAATAGTAGTCAAAATTGTTAATTATATTATAATAATGATTGATAGATTCATAAAAAAAATGCACGGTGCCTTCAATAAGTTTCCAGACTTTTTCGTATGGGTACTTTTATTGATAGTACATATATGAAACTCTAGTCCCCTTCAAAGTAATCTCCTCCAGCTGCAATGCTCTTGTTGTACTATTCCAACAACTTCTGCAAGGCCCCATGGAAGTCCTCTTGTGTGAGCGTGTCAATGACCTTCATCACAGCCTCTTTCATCTCCTCAATTGTCTTATAACGACAGCCTCTGAGCTTAATGAATAGCCAAAAGTCACAGGGAGCAAGGTTTGGAGTATAGGGAGGGTGACGAACTGTCTTGATGCCCATCTTGGTCAAATAGTCTGTGACATGGATGGAGTTATGGACTGGTGCATTGGCCTGGTAGAAATGCCACTGACCCGATTTGAAGAATGCTGGCCTCTTCCGATGGAATCTCTTCCTGAACTCCCTTAAAATCTCAACATAGTATTCCTTGTTGACTGTCTGTCTAGTGGGAACCCAGTGCATGTAGATCATGCCAGTACTGTCAAAAAAAGGGATCATCAAAAGTTTGTGGGTGGATTTGCTCTGTCTGGCCTTCTTGGGTCTGGGAGAGCCAGCATGCTTCCTCTGGGAACTCTGTCTCTTGGTCTCTGGGTCATAGCAGTAGATCCAGTTTTCATCGCAGGTCACCAGAGCATCAAGAAATGCGGGATCTGAATTGATCAGCTTGACCATCTCCCTGCTGTCATGACAATGCCTTTCTTTCTGATCTTCTGTGAGCACCCTTGGGACAAACTTCATGCAAATCTTCCGCATCTTCAGTTCCTTGCGAATAATTGTGTGTACAGTTCCCACACTGACATCAAACTGTACACTTATTGTCTCTATAGACGTATGACGGTCCTTATCCATGAAATTCTTTATTTGACCAATCAACTCTGGTGTTCTGACTTCCTTACTCCTCCCACACCTCTCATCCTCCCTCACAGACTCCCTGCCTTTCTTATGCCACTCAAAAACTGATGCTTGATTCATGCAAGATGCCCCAAAAGCAGTCTGAAGCATTCCATACATTTCTGTGGCATTTTTTCCAAGTTTAAAACAGAATTTTATTGGATATCGTTCTTCTAAAGTGTCCTCATGTCCAGATTGCATTTTTGAAATTCACCAGCTGTGACAATCAGGCTTTAGTAGGGTGTATTCCAATTGCTGCTGTCGCTGTTAATTTGAAGCTGAAATCATAAAAATTGGTCAGTCATCTCATAAGATGTACAGCAATAACATACTGAGTTTTCAAGAGTCTACAATTTTAAATGCCTGTACAAAAAAAAATCTGGAAACTTTTTCAACAACCCTCGTATATATGCATTTATCTAGGATAACCAATTATTTTTAGCTAAAATATTATTAATTTCTGATATGTTCTTGAGACAACCAATTCTTTAATCATAATTTGTATATCTATTTGAAGACATAAAAATATATTTTAAAAATAACATCAAAGAAATATTAATTAGAATAATTATTCAGGACTCGGACGTTAATCACAGTATATGAGGACATATTGCAAGATGTATCTCCCTATACATCTAAAATAATTTCAAGACTTGATGTTACATGCACCCCATAAACAGTGTGTGTATCCTTTACAGGAAACTCTTAAGAGTACACAAGCATTTATCCTACACTTGCTGAAATTTTTTTAAGTAACTTACCTGACAATTAACCAAATCCAATTGACTTATGTCTCAGTTAAAATGACAAGTGCTATTTATTTACAACTGATTTGTGTTTCACCTATGAAGAAAATATATTTTTTCAATGTATTTTTTGAGGAAGGTATTATTAAGAAATGGAAAAAATTAAAATAAGAGCATCTAGAAACTGAAAATACTTGTTATTGGTTTGTTGTAGGCAGTCTAAAAGTTGTAATTTGTTATGGATTTACATTTTGCATTTTTTCTTGCAAAATTACAAAGTGAGCCAAATACTAGATGGTTTTTGTTCTTAAAGCATACAGTGATATAAACCCTTGATAGGTTAAATATCAATTTTTGGTTTTACCCATACAGGTCACATGTGTACCTATAGGTTTTGTTTTCTGTACCATAACTCTCTGAATTGAGAAAGTTGTTCTAGAAATACAAGGACCTGTTTGCCAATGACATATTTGTTATTTTATAGAGTTGACACATTAACATTTTAAACCAAATAAGTTTCAAAATTTTTGAAATTAAATTTTCTTGCATTTTCAAGCCCCCTACCCCATTAAAGAGGAAAGACTCTTCTAATCAAATGGGTTTTGGATGTTTGGTTGACAACTCCAAGCCTATTATTAGAGTCAAACAGATTGACTTCTTTGAATATGCCCACAGAGTGAAATGTTGATTTGAATCATTGGATTGAACATTGAAACATGCATTTAGATCACTGGATTGAATATGAAATGTTCATTCAAATCCTTGGATTGAACATGAAACGTGCATTTGGATCATTGGATTGAACATGAAATGATCATTTGGATTATTAAATTAAAAAAAAACATTGATTATAATTAGTTATTAATTCTATAAATTAACAGTTAGCTCTTAGTCTGTTACTAAACCATAAAAGTAGGATACGTGGTGAAGCTTGAACTCACTACATTAACAGAAGGTCCATCAAGACGAACTTACTATTACACTATCACAGACTTTCAAGTAATAATTATAATTGAATCCCATACCCGATATGAATAAGAAAAAAATGAATATGTTAAAACTATTTGTTGCTATAGTTGACTTAATATTTGTAATAATATATTATTTTTGCAATTTTGATGTTTTGTTCTGCACATTCGAAACACAATCTAACTCAGATATGTGATCATTAATGAGCATTAAATAAAAAGTTTGTTATCTTAGTATTTATAAGAATAACACTATTGAATAAATCATTGCAAGGATAAGTGCACTCACTACCATTTAAAAATTGAGGAATGATAAAAGGGTTTTGTTACAATTTCTTATATTCTTTGTGTTTTTAATGTATATTTTATTTAATGGTTGCCCGATTGAATTCTTACTTGAAAAGCGGTTTCTATTTAAAGATCAAGATTTTAATATTGCAAACATTCTTTTGACCGTTATACTTTCTGGTGTGGATTTTTGTGTAGGTCACTAGTGTTCTCCCAGCCCAATTCATCTGACTTACTTGTCTTAAATGACAAAAACTACTAAAATGCAAACAAACACTACTAATAGTGACATTTAACGTTAGAACCTTAAATAGAATAGGACAACTACCCGAGCTAATAGCATTGGCCGTAGAACATAAGATAGACATAATATGCATACAAGAACACAGATACACGCACACCGAAGATATCAAATATCACAAAACTGGCAATGGATGGACGCTCGTCACTGTATCAGCATGGAAAAACTCTATCAACGCCGCAGTAGGAGGGGTAGGAATGCTTATAGGACCTAGAGCATTAAAAATGCTAAATAGCATTGAGAAAATACAACCTAGGATGATGACAGCTACTTTTAACGGCAACCCCAGAGCAACAATCATCATCTGCTACAGCCCTACCAATGTTAGTGAAGAAACTGAACTAGTCACCTTCTACGATGACTTATCCTCATTAGTGCGCAGCATCCCGAAACACATCATGTTAGTCATTGGCGGAGACATGAATGCCCAAATCAGGAAAAAAGGAAACAACAAATACAGCCTCCACAACACGTCAAATAGGAATGGGCAACATCTAACAGATTAGAAAGCCTCAATACAAACTACCAAAAAAGGGAGGGCAAACTATGGACATACGCGAACAATAGTAAAGCACAGATAGACTATGTCCTTATAAACAAGAAATGGAAAAATAGTGCAATGAATTGCGAGGCATACTCCTCTTTCGAGGGTGTGTCCTCCGATCACCGAATAGTCATGGCAAAAATACAGCTAAGCCTATGTAAAAACGCCAAATGAACAGCGACCACCAAACACTATGACCGGGCCCTTTTAAACAACAGATATATAAGAGATAAATATGTATTAGAATTAAGAAACAGGTTCGAAACACTACAAGAGAAGATGGAAAAAAATACACCAAACGATGAATATGAAAATTTTGTCAATGCGCACCTTGAGCCAGCAGCGAAATGTATTCCGACAAAACTCAAAACTAAATATAGAGTCCCATGGGAAACTTTAGCGGTGAGAGAAAAGCGTGCACTAGTGAAAACAGCCTCCAAAAACTATCTAAAAAACCCAACAAACACAAATGCTCAAAAACTAAAAATGGCACAATATCAATTAGCAGGCATATATATAAAGGAACAGACAGAATACATTCAAAATCAGATAGATAAGATTAGAGACTCGGTGGAAGATAGACAATCTAGGATAGCCTGGCAAACAATAAACGAAGTAAGTAAAAGAAAGAGCACAGCCAAAGCAAAACTGAAAGCTGCAAACCAACAAGAAAGAATAAAACTGTGGAAACAGCACTTCGAAAACCTACTCGGAAACCCACCGAAAGTAACACATGAACCAATCACCAGAATAATTAGTAAACAATTGGACATTAAACTAGGACCGTTCACACAAGAAGAACTCGACTCGGTTCTCAGAAAAATTAAAAATAGGAAAGCTGCAGGGCTGGACGAGATTCCCCCAGAAGTATGGAAGACCAGACAATTTGATGACATACTGCTCCGACACTGCAACGCAGTATATAATCAAAATCCGATAGATGGATGAAGGGATGTCTTCCCCTTCCCTAAAAAGGGTGACCTTGGATTAGCCAAAAACTACCGAGGCATAACACTTACATCTATAGCAGCCAAAATCTACAATGCCCTACTACGAAACTGCATAGAACCCAAAATCGACAACATACTTAGGAAAAACAAAGACGGCTTCCGAAGAAATAGATCCACGACCTCACAAATATTAACCATCTGTAGAATCCTTGAAGGTGTACGGGCAAAAAACCTACAAGCGACATTAATATTTGTCGACTTTACCAAGGCCTTCGATTCCATTCACAGAGGAAAGATGGAACAAATCCTACTAGCATACGGCATACCTAAAGAAACCGTAGCAGCAATAACGATTCTCTATAGAAACACCAAAGTAAAAGTACGATCACCAGATGGAGACACAGAATACTTCAACATTGTAGCAGGAGTACTACAAGGGGACACGCTAGCTCCATACCTCTTTATCATTTGTCTAGACTACGTACTTAGAACATCGTTTGACAAAATCAGAGAGAACGGCTTCGAGCTGACAAAGAAAAGAAGCAGAAGGTACCCCGCAAAAACAATTACCGACGCCGACTACGCCGATGACATAGCAATACTGACAAATACACCCAACTAAGCCGAAACACTACTGCATAGTTTGGAACGAGCAGCCGCAGGCATAGGCCTCTATGTCAATGCACACAAAACGGAATATATGTACTATAATCAAACGGGTGACATCTCCACTCTAGACGGAACCCCTCTTAAACTAGTAGACAAATTCACTTACCTAGGAAGCAGCGTCACATCAACCGAAAAGGACATCGACACGAGGTTAACGAAAGCATGGACAGCTATCAATAGGCTATTGATTATATGGAAACCAGTCCTCACCGATAAAATGAAACACAGCTTCTTCCTGGCAGCGGTCGCATTGATACTGCTATATGGCTGCACTACATGGACTCTAACAAAACGGCTGGAGAAGAAGCTAAACGGCAATTACACAAGAATGCTGCGAGCAATCTTGAACAAGTCCTGGCGGCAACACCCCACAAGGCACTAACTTTACGGCCACCTGCCTCCTATCAAGAAAACTATTCAAGTTAGACGAACCAGACATGCAGGACACTGCTGGAGAAGCAGGGTTGAACTCATAAGTGATGTACTCTTGTGGACCCCCACACATGGCTGTGCAAAAGCAGGACGACCAGCATGAACATACATTCAGCAACTATGTGAGGATACCGGATGTTGTCTAGAAGACCTGCCTGAGGCGATGAACGATAGGGAAAAGTGGCGAGAGAGGGTCAGGGATATCCGTGCAACCAGCACGACATGATGATGATGAGGATGATGAATTGTCATTTAGAAAGTAACTTTTAAATCAGGATTTCATTGATGACTTCTATTCTGTAATAGAAATATTCAATATTGTATAGATTTGGTCAATCATTTACTCCATTTTGAAAAAAAATGATTAAGATATCTACTCTTTTTACTTTTACATAAATTCATTTGATATTGTCAATTTAAGTTTTCAAACATGCTTGAATGTGTTCTAAAATGAAACTGTTTGAAACTTTGGTAGTTGATTGTCCTGTTAGTGGGGTTTAGAATATTATTACCCTTGTAGAAGGGTAAGCCTTCCCGCCACATGAAAAGGGTTGTCCTGAGTATGTTACTATACTTTATCTGGAGCTCTGGAGAGTATAGAGTATCCCTTCATTGCCATAACTCCCAAATTCACTCTAACCAGGAGTAGCAGAGGTACTGCTACTTCTACATTATTACAACTATTAAGTCTACTATAGCAACAAACAGTTTTAACATATTCATTTTTTCTTATTCATATCAGGTATGGGATTCAATCATAATTATTATTTGAATGTCTGCTATAGAGTAATAGTAAGTTCATCTTGCTGGACTTTTTGTTAATGTAGTGAGTTCAAGCTTCACTAAGTATCCTACTTTTATGGTCTCGTAACAGACTGAGCTAACTGTTGGTTTATAGAATTTATAATGTGCATTATTTTTTGGTTGATTTGAAATGCTGAGTCGGCAAGGCTGATTATTCATAATTTTTGAAAAAATGGCTTTAGAATTAGGCTTGATGACTGATAATCAGCACGAGAAAAAGTTTTCTTTATAAAGTGCTTGTTTGCAGAAAACATATCAGCAAAGTAAATCTTGCTCAGGTGTAAAATGTGCGCTGAAGTAACTTGTAAACTTAATTCAAAATAATAGTAATTTTTAAATCTTTTAAAAATTGTAGGAAGTAAATTATCAAGCAATTTTATAATATAATTTAAAAACTATCTAGAAAAATCTTTTAGAAGTGAAATTGACAATTTTTATCCAGGTGATTGGACTTTGGAATGGGATGAACATAAATGTGTAATGTTTATTTTATTCTAAGTAAAGGAGTATGTGCCTTTTTAAATTTAAAACATGAACTTAATGTTAGATTTTTGAGTAAACAGTTTTTGAATTTTTCAGCAAAATATGAAATAGAAGTATTTTGTTATTTGTTCAAAAACTCTTGTATATTTTAAAATGTTCTTAGAGATTGGTTTAAAAAGTTATTTCAACATCTCTTGTAATGGAAGAACCTATCACCCCTAACAGTGGATCTGCCCAGCCATATTAAATATGGTTATACACACTACGTAGGGGGCAGAATGTAAGAGAATAAGGAAGACATAAGGAAAGTACCTACGCTCCCATTTTCTGTATCGGCTACCGTGTGTGGACTCTATTCTACTTGTACCTTTTAGTACAATAAACCTGTTATTGTTATTCTGTGCGTGTTTGTATAAGTTTTTCCACTTGGATTCATCTCATCGTTGATTTGTATTTTGCACGATGTAACATCTAATGAAAATAATGTTCATAGCTTGATTTTTGCTCACTTGGAGTAACTCCAGGAGAAATGAACTAATTTTTGATTGATCAAATAGTTGTTGAATTTAGTTATGTTTCATTGTATTTAAAGGTATCATTTGTTTATAAGGAGGATTGATTGATTTTACTGGCATGTCTACCCATCTTATGCTTTGAGGTTTGGGAATCATGTTCATTCTCATTTACTTTTTTGTGTAGTTGTTTCTTAAGGTTTTTTTTTTTCTTTTTGCATACTTTCCTGTTGAAATAATTTTTAAACATCTATTTAACATACAGATGGGATTTTAATAGATACTACCACTCTGGACCAGAGTGAATCTGAGAAGTGACAATGAAAATGTTCTCCACATTCCTCAGATCTCCAGAAATGGAGCCTCACTATCAGCTGCCGTTCAGTGTCATACCCAGGACACCCTTTTTGTGAGGGAGGGTCTTCTCAGCAGGAGATACAGTCATTATAGTCTTAGGCTCACCGACAAAGAACTTCATAAGGAAGAGTCGGTTTAACTAGTTGGTCTTTTTGTTGACCAAAATTCAGTATTCATTATTATCATAGCCACAAAATGTTGGTAATAGAAATGTCAATATATATAAACTAAACTCTAATAACCAATATATACTTCAATTATTTTTTTGAAAAAAAAACTTGATATTTTAAGGTTTTGAAATTCAAGAGATTACTTAGTCGTGTTTTATGATATATCAACCCTTGTAGGTTATTTAATGTCAAATCCTATTTATGATTTGTAAACCAATAGTTTGTAGGTAACTTTATTTCTAAATGTAGTAGAGCTCATTTGTTTTAAACAGTTCTATTTGAACTATAAATAGGGCCCTCACTCTGGGTCAGGGTGGACCTGGGAATGATGGCAGTGAAGGGGTACTCTATATTTCTCTAAGCTCCAGGATTGGAACCTCACCATCAGATGCAGTTTAGTATTATATCCAGGACACTCATTGAGGAGAGTCTTACTCCTCTGCAAAGATGCAATCGGCATATTCTACAGCCCAAACTGACTGGGCTGAAAGTAGCACAAAACATACATTTTGAATTTAATCTCTTAATGTCCAACTAAGTGAAATAGAATTTTGTACATAATTTAAATTATCAACTTTGAAACTAACAGGTCCCTTGCTCTCTAATTGATTTCTCCTATTTTATTTCTCAAGAATTGAATTATTTATTCATTAACTTTGTTTTTGGACAGATTGATTTAATTTGAATCAACAGTTATGATTTATTACTTTACCATTTATTTCTCACTTTAAAAGACATTTTGCTTAAATTTTCATTATATTTAATATTTTTTATAAATTTGTGGATGACTTTTCATATTATTTTTGTGACAGAAATAGTATATCTGACAAGAAAAAAACCCTTTTATGTAAAGGTCAATTTTTGAGAGAGTGATGGAAACAACTTGGTATTATGTTCCTAGTTAGACTTAGACTTAAAATTGAGATCTTAATGTCATATCTGTGACATCTTTGAAATAGGGATGCTTGGAAATTACCTATTTGTAATTCTCTTTCATTTAGATTTCAAATTACTTATCAAATGCTGTCTTTATAAGACTTATATTCAATTGTTATTAAAAGTTACCTTTTTGAAAATTTATATGGCAAATCAGCCTTTATATAAACTTCCTAAATCATTAACAATGTTTAAATGGTTGTCATGTAAAAATATCAATATTTGTCATATATATATATATATATATATATATATATATATATATATATATATATATATATTATTTTTTTCATTCTGATCCTAGAATTCTTATATGAGCAAATGAATTTGATTTTTTGATCTGTGAATACTTTTTTTTTTAATGAGGTTTTTTTTTTTTTTTTTTTTTTTAAGTAGTGGATGACACTTTAGAATTATCATATGGATAGGTCCAAAAAACTCATTAATTGAAGCCTTGAAACAAAGCAACAAAGATAAAAATATTTTATACTTTGTGATATTTGAGTCATTTAAAATTTTTTTAGCATTTTCCATTTAATAATGACAAATTAAATCATTGCTGCTTTAAATATTCAGAACAAAACAGTTTACTGAATTGAAGTCTATATATATTGTTTGAAAGTATTTTGTCATTTTAGTAATTAACTGAAGCTCCTGTTGACAGATGTGAGGTTTCATAAATCTTTTACAAGAAAAGTGAGAATTTTTGCTGCATGTACAGCTATATCTTTATTATGATATAATTTCAGTTATAGATTAGTAGATTATTTTCCTCAAACCTGTATAATTCACATAAAGAATTATCAGCAAAAAACAAACTTTATTCTATGTGACCTGCATTTTTATCAGCTACTGGAAGGCAAAAGGTATACAAATCTTCACAAGAAAAAGGTACATGTATGTGTGGAGTTATAGAAAAACTACAAAGTTAGTGATACTGTATTATTTTATGATTTTATTGGCCGCTAGAAATATTCAATCATAAATCTACAGCATTAATATTACCAGGTTTTTTGAACTGTGAAATTTATAATGTATTACACAGTGAACAGATACTATACTGCTTCTAGGATTTGATCCATCACTTGGTCTGCTGTGGGAATTCTGCACACATACTTATGAAACATGGCAAAAATTGGTCTCCACAACTTGTCATTAAGGCAACTCTGGTTTTTCCTTTTATATCGCATTGGGAAGGTGCTGCTTCATGGATGTAATTCCCAGGACATTGACTTTGAATTAAGGAGAATAACTGCAATAAGGTTTCTTCATGTTTGCTTAAACAGTTAAAGGCAAATGAACATTTGTAAAGACTTTCTTATTCAAGTAGATAGCATGTGAGAATTAAATCATAAAAATAAATAAATTTACTGTTTTTACTCTTGATAGAAAATAATAGTGTGGATGTGTGTATATCTGTGTATACGAATGGATATCTCATTTTTAATATAGATGTTAGCAATATTATCATTCAGTTTTTTAAAAAAATTATTAGATCTCAAAAATCACTATAATAATTTTATAACAAAGTTAGAATAATTATAAATATTCTCTAAAAGCATACATATTTAATTGAAGTGTCAAATAGTATATATATTTTTTGGTAAAATAATCAGTGAGCTTTGTAATAAATTCTCAGATCTCTTGACTTCTTGTGTTGATTGAAAACAAGGCTTTCATTCAAAATTAGTGTTAATTAAATACTTATCTATACAGTATTTCTTGGTCATAACTGTAGTTTTCTTTTCAGAATTTGAATTCTTGCTACTGGAGATCTACTCTTCTGAAAAAGAGATTTTTTTTAATAGCTATTGTTGTGGTGAAATGGTTTCTTTCCAGCTAACATGTATCTGTTATATTTCTATGGATACCAATAACCTATGTATGGTAGGTTCTGGTTTATTGGCTTTATTACACTTGTTTCAGGTTACTTAAATCATGCACAGTTTAATTTAACTGAGGTTATCAAGGAGAAATTTTCAGATTCTTTCAAATGTATGTATTTACCCAATCCCTCTGCCACAAGTAGCTTATGACACAAAGTCAATTTTTAAGCAGAGTACAATTGTTTTGAATTCAGAGCTTTCCTTCTTCGATGCTGGTTGCCATACTAAAGTTAAAGAGCCTGGTTTACCTTACTATTTACTCATAACTGGTGAGAATAATTGGATTCATACCTTTCCCAAGAGTATTAGTGTTATGTGAAATAGTCCCATCCAGGATTTGAACTAGGCTTGCTGACTCTATTTTCTACAATGATAACTGTTATGTCACAAGTGCCTTCAAATGTATGTCACTTTTGGTTTTGCATATTTTACAAGTTCAAAGTTGCTGTCTGAAGGTAACATGATTTTTATTCTGTAAGATATATTTGTACACAATTTGTTTTCCATCTAATTTTGTCTTCTGTTTTGAATTTACACTTTGTATCTAATAGGAAAATTGTTTCTTGTATACATGTCCCTGGAAGGTCATATAGTTTAGACATAAAAAGAATTCAGTGTCTGGGTTTTGAAGAAAAAATGTTAAGATTTCTATAAGAGTTCCTTAATAATAATGATTTTAAAGTCTCCTCCTGTTCCTTACCCCTGTCAGTAGAATATTAGAATTTTCTCCAAGTGTTCTCTGTAATATCAGTTCTGCTTTTCTTATAAAAATCATCATCAGTAGTAAGTAAGTAAAGTTAGCGACCATAGTCGAGGGTGACCCGTAGGCTCCCTTTTCGATAGCTACTACACCAAGGTGTAGGGGAGGGCGCTACTCCATTCCCTGGATTGCTCCACTTTACCCTTGAACCGTACCTTATAATGCTGAGTGTTAAGCAAGGTGGTATCAAGTTCCATTTTTAAAGTCTTTGGTAAAACTCGACCTGGGATTGAACCCAGGTCTCTCGGGCCATTGGCGAACACTCTAACCGCTGGGCCAATGAAACCGGTTATTTTCTCTTGGCTCTCTCTCACCATCTGTCCCTATTGGCCATCACTCTTGGCAGGTCCTCTACACTGCATCCAGTATCTGCACAAAGCTGATGAATGTAAGTTTTTGCTGATTAGCCAACACTGGTGTGTCCATGTGTAGAAGTCCACAGGAGAATGTTGCTTATGAGTTTCTCTTGCTTGCTTGATTACTTAAATAGTTTGTGAGATGGGAAGTAGGTGACCATACAGCTGCTGTTTTGTGGGGTGTTGGTTTCAGGATTTGTTCAAAACAGTATGCAGCATCCTTGTGTAGTTTCCATCTAGCTTTTGCTTCAAGTGCTTTGTTAAAGTGTATGTGGTGCAGCCATACAATTAACATGGTTACAGCTTGGAAGAATTCTCATTTTATTTTATTAGAGATTGGATTTCCATATTGTTGATAACCTGTCAATAGCAGTCCATATCACTTTCAGTAGATTAGATATTGCTACTGAGGTATGTGAAATGTTCTACTAAATTGAGAGGTTTGGCATTTAATGTGGAAATGGCACCATTTCATTTAAAACACATGAAATCTGTTTTATCTGAGTTAATGCTCTTAAGAGTTTTTTTTCCTTCTAATTTCATTTACTGTCTGCCATGGGAATTGAGATTGTTTGTTTACTGAAGTTCTGATTTTATTTGTTTGACCTTAGATGTATTTTAGTTGTTCTTTTTGGTATGTTTTAGTCAGTTCTCTGAGGACTTTTTTAAGTTTCTGCACATTGGTGTTTCTTGTTAGAGGTTTTAAGAATGTTGACAAGGATGGTAAACGTGTGGAGATTGTTTTGAAATTATACTTTAAAGGTACTCCCCTAAAGGTGTTAACATTTTTGTTAATCACCCTGTACATTTTTTTTGTCTGTCTTTCTATTTATTTTGTTTTTCTATGTTTGTGATATTCTATTGTTTTATTCAGCCAATTTTCCAGCCTTTTCTGGTGAAATTTTAACTCTTTGCAGGGCTTTCTCTTTATCAGTTTTGCTTATAATTTGCTTGTGGTCTGTCATGTTGTTCTGGTGCTTTCTTGTAATTCATCACATTTTTTTATAATAATTTTGCATATTTTGTTGATTTATTTAAAAAAAAAAAAAAAGAAAAAAAAGATTCTTTTGTGTCTCTATGTCCAGTACATTGTCCCATTCCAGAATTTCTTTATCCTTAGTTTCATGATCTTCCTTCATTATCAAAAATCTTTGAGTTAAATGTATTGATTTAATATTAAAGAGGAATAATAAAAAAGAAAAAGGTGGCGGCAAGGGAACATAGCTCTAAAATGCTGCAAGCTATCTTTGATATCCCATAATGCACTATTTGAATAAATGAAAATAGGCCCAAAAATATAAAAATTTATATTTTAAAAAGCCAAACTTAAAATATCAGTTGTGTGAAAACGTTTTTATCTAAGTGAGATTTTATAATCATATTCTTGAAAAATTAGTCTTCTCAAAGTTCTTTATTACTCTTAACTTGATATCTAAGGGTGGAAGCAGTATTTTGGTTCAATGAGAGGGCGAGACTGAATGTTACATGAGCCAGGTTTTTACCCTTGTCTTAACAGTCACTCTTGTCTGACATAATGTTGGTTATCAGCCCAGCTGTCCCAGAAATACAGAAAACAAGGAAACTTTGTGTACTCACCTTGGAGCCCTTGGACCAGTCCAACCACCTTAAGATCGCCATCGATCAACTATTTAAGCTCCTGGTAGTTAACAGCAGGTAGCAAATGATCTATGTTGTAATGCTCAATAGGGATAGATGAAAAACTATTCCCATTACGAAGAACTGCTTTGAGACTTCTGCTGGATGACTCAATAAAAAAGTCTCCATTCTGTCACATCATACTCTAAGCTCTATCCAGCAAAGTTGTTGCCATAAACCATTGACTTATCATGGTCTCAATACCAGTAGAATGGTGTTCCTAGTGCCAACAGGTGTTTCTCTTTGGGATGTGAACTCAGGAGCTGAGAAAGGTTCAGGTCTTGTGTTAGGTCTTTGAGTTCTGCTTATGTAACAGGGTACTGGCTGGTAATCCTCTTCTAGCTTTGTGTGTCATCCTCAGCTACAGCAGTCCTGTAATTATTTTCAGAATCAGAGCTATATTCTATGTTACCATCTGGCTTAAGAACAAGAAGGTTAGGGCCATGAGGGATTGGTCCTATGGCAGAAGGAACATTGGGGTATTGGAAATAGTGCTTGTTCTTGCAATTCATTCTTTTTAGATTTATTATGCAGAAATAGCAGTCAGTAATGTGATCTTTTCCTTCTCTCCAGGCCGTTGGAATCACAAATGGTATACTCTTCTTTTGACCATTCCTCTAATCCTTCAAATTCACCACACATTTTACAGCAAACGTGGGGAGCAAATGGCTTATCCTGGTCCCCTAGTTTGACTCCAAAGTAATTGTGATGTGCCTTTTTCACAAAGTCAGTGATTTTTGCGTGATGGTTAGGAAGAATCACATTATTGCAGATATAACAGAAGCTGTTAGGATTATTCTTACCCTTGTAATCCATTCTTAGAGGAATACAAATGTCAAGCTGAAAAGAGAAAAAATCAGCACTCTGCTTGTTACTGACACTTGACACATTGCATTAAAATCATTCTAAGCTGAGGAATTAGCCCTGTCCCCTCTAGGTATGTGAGTGTTAGTGAGTAGGGTGGTACACTGTACTTAGATACACAAACAATATTATATGCTATACTAAACATCAGGCACCTATGATCTGCTGTGATAAATAAAATGCACAGGCTTTTGAATAAGTGTAAATATTGCATACTACTTGTGAATACTTCACAAGTAGTAAAAACCAGATCTGACCAAACAATGAATTGTATTTTCGAATTCAGCATAATTGATAACTCTTTGACCTTTTGAAGAAAATAATTTTTAACGTAGGCTAGAGTAATTTATTCATGAATAATTTAACAATGTATCAATTTCAATCAATAGTATATTTGACAATATTTTGAATCATCTCTTGCCATTTATTAGGTAACGTGTTGATTCCTCTCAAGTAAAAGTCAGCTGGTTTTGTGCTCAAGAAGTTTTCCACAAACGTTTTGAAAACCTTTTAACTGCTTGCTACTGTTCCTGTCTCTTTCTCTCTTACTTGAAATCTTTTAACTGCTTGCCACTGGTCCTGTCTCTCTCTTTCTTTCTCTCTGCATCAAT
>CAUZXS010006155.1:0-10000 GCA_963585895.1 Sepioteuthis lessoniana
ACACAACCAAATCCCTCAGCCAAGAACAGATTTACCCCATTCACCTCCTGACGCTTATCTGGTGGAAGAAGAAAACCTGTATTTTTTAAAATCGACTTTTCTTTGTTTAAAATAAACGAAATAAAACCCAATCCTCTCGTCCGTTGTCTCTTGAAACCATATGCTTATCTATAACATAGCCATTAGCTGAGTCAGTTTAATCTTAAAGGATTATGTGCATAATAAATCTTGGATTGTACACACGATTGACATGGTTACAATATGTTTTGCGGCTGGTTTGATTTTCTTTCTAAATATCAAAATGAAATTTTAATGAAATATTTATTTAATAGGGAGAGCATATTCTGGGTCATTTAAGAAATTCTTTAGTGTCAATGGAAGATAATTTTCTAATGGGAGCTACAGGGAAATGAATGAAAATCTAAATATGAAAACTTCAGTGGCAACTGGTGAATCATCATTCAGTAATATCATTGTAGAACGACATTATCAAATATTTGCTGACGCATTCTACAAAATGCTATCAGATGTGAATCATCATCATCATCATCATCATCATCATGTCGTGCAGCCAGCACGGATATCCCTGACCTTCTCTCTCCACGTCTCCCTACCATTCATCGCCTCTGGCAGGTCTTCAGGGTTACATCCCGTATCATCACATAGCTGCTGTATGTATGTTTGAGCTGGTCGTCCTGCTTTTGATTGGCCATATGCGGGGGTCCACAGGAGTACATCACTTACGAGCTCGTCCTTGCTTCTCCAGCAATTTCCGGCATGTCTGGTTTGTCTAGCTTGGATAGTTTTCGTGATAGGTGGTAGGTGACCGTATAGTTGGTGCCTTGTAGGGTGTTGCTGCCAGGACTTGTTCAATATTGCTCTCAACATTCTTGTATAATTGCCGTCTAGCTTCTTCTCCAGCCGTTTAGTCAGCGTCCAAGTAGTGCATCCATATAGAAGTTAGCACTCGTTTAGGTAATAAGCGCTAAGAACTCATAACAAAATATATGGAGGTATCCGTGGTGTAATGGTTATCGTCGTAGCAAGTGGACACAGCAACACAAGTTCAAATCCTGGACGAGACTGATTGCATTTCACATAGCACTAATACCCTTGGGAAAGGTATGAATCCAATTATTCTCTCTCCCGCTATGGGTAAATATTAGGGCAGACTAGGTTCTTCAGCCTTGGTTAGGCAACTAGTTTAGGAGAAGGAAAACTCTGAATTCAAACCTGTTAAACTTCGCTTAAAAATTGACCTTGTGTCTTATCCTGCCCGAGCGGAGGGGTTGGGTAAATATGCACAACAAAATAATGGTGGTTTCAATACAAATTAGCTGGTGTTTGGTTTTAAACTTCTTTCAGTCATAGATGAACCATGTTGTGATATTTTACGTCAGAATATAAGTGCTTCACAGAAAGCCAAACAAAATTATATTGCTGCAGAATCAAGTGAAAAGACCAAGAGAGACCTTAGATATAATGTATGTACTTATGTAGATGTGTTATATAGTTATGGTGAGAAAATTTATTATCACAGAAAAAGTTTAAAGAATGGAAAAGTTCAGCTGTTGTACTTGGAAAAGGTGAATAATTCGTGTTGGTTCGCTGTGAAAGAGCTTACTATCATGTTCATCCATGTCTATTGATGAAGATGCAAGATAGCAGTCATATTTGCCAGACTGAAAAAAAAAGGGGGGACAGAAAATAAAAAGACTATAAATCAGGAGCCACCAAGGAAAAACAACTATGAAGATAATGAAGATGAAAATTACACACCAAATCAAACTGACTTCTTAACTGAAGAGAAAACTGGTGGTAGATAGGACAATTCTGCTCAGAATGTTATGACTAAACCAAGCGAAACTTACTTTATTAGATACAATATAAAGGATATAGATGCAAGGAAAAAAGCTAACGTGATGAGCATGTATCCAAAACAAACTGGAAAATAGAAAGGCTGGGATGGTATTGGCCTAGTGGGCAGAGTGTTCGCCAATGGTCCGGGAGACCGGGGTTCAATCCCAGGTCGCGTCATACCAAAGACTTTTAAAATGGTACTTGATACCTCCTCGCTTGACACTCGGCGATATAAGGTACGTATTAAGAGTAAACTGGAGCAATCCAGGGAAAGGAGTAACGCCCTCCCCTAAATCTTGGTGTAGTAGCTATTGAAAAGGGAGCCTTCTGGTCGCCCTCGACTAAAGGGAGACAACTTTACTTACTCTCTTCATGCTCTACTGTTAATAGCTGATCAAGTAATGTCTCAAGATGCGGTACTTTGATTATTAATGATGTGTTTGAAGTAGTTCCATTTGTAACTCAAGTTACTATGTCATCTCGTTATATCTGAGAAATATAAAGATGGCGAAAAGAAAATTAGAGCCTGACCGGTAGCCCGTAGCTTTGAGGAGGATTCTAACAATCTTAGAAAAATCTCTCAATTTGCCGGAGGGTGTGTCTACAGCTAATATTCTTTATTGGTAATGATATCCTGAAAGTTACAACTTTTGATATAACAGCAGCATTTTTTACATTTTTCTCGGGATGTTTGTTTAAAAACTGAAGTTTGGCTTCTAAAAAAATCTATTCATTGATTAAAAGATGCGTCTAGATCTTAGCACAAGAAATTTAAAGTAGTAATCCTACCCCCTCCCATTGCAATTTGGTAGGGTTAGTTCATCTTGTTCATGTAGCATGGTAGGTGTTGGTCACTTATAAGAATTTTAGCCATGTGGATTACTTTTTCTACTGTGGTTACAAACTTGTTCAAAATCAGATTATAGGTTTGGTTTGGTTTGGCTTTATGGCATATCAACCATTCTGGGTTATTTAATGCCAAATCCGGTTTTTACATATTTATTAAATATATCAATGATCAAACAGTTCTATTTCTAACTATTCAATTTAGCAAAAGTTAATAAAGTTAAATGGTTCCAAGGATTGCTATGTACCACAATTCAATTAAACACCAGTCATTTGTTTACACACAGTTAAATGATAAAACAATTCAATTTCAAACAAGTCAATTTAGCAAACGTCATTTGTTTGCACTCAGTTTAAATGTCAAACAGATTATTTTCAATTGCTATAACCCCTAGACAGAGTAGACCTGGGAGCGATGTCAATGAAGGGGTAAAGGAATTTGCCGGACAGAGTATCGGCTACTGCTTTACTGACTTAATGACTAGGCTTGGTCTTAGTGAATGGCTCCCTAACTGTGTGTTATTTATTCCGTAATAGTGGATCAAAGAATCGTCCTAAAATTTTGGCACGTAGACATTTATTGACCAATCAGATTTGTATTTTACTATTTTATTTTCGAGCCTAGATATTTTCTGTTAGTTGACTTCCGATCCTATTTTTCTAGAATGTTCTATTCTATGTCTTTAGCTGATTGGTTGATAAATATAAAAATGTAACTTAAATGCTAATGCAGTTTTGATCCTAAATTTCTAGAATGTTCTTAAGTATGTTTTTATTGCTTATTTTAAGACTAGAAAAAATTTGTATCCCATAGATGCTATTCGGCTCCTTCCACAATGAGAGTTATTTTCTTTACTTCAGTTGTTGAATCATACAGCGAAGGCTTTTCATATTTGTTGTTCTATGTATTTCTGTTGTTATTACATCTTTTTATGTCGCTTTTCATCAGCCGAAGGACTTTCTCGATCTCACCAACCAAAATTGATGGTACCTCCCCCGATACTAATGGTGACGTGGGGATGAGTGCGACTGATGAAGTAAAGTGTTGTTTTTTTTTTGTAAAAAAGTTTTTCAAACCTCCTCCATTTACCTGTCACTGTGAACTCATTTTTATGCTTATTCTTAAGCGTTGTCACCTCTGACCTGTACAGTGCTATCTTCACTTTTTCGTACTTTTCCTTTCCTCTGAAACCCGCAGTGGCTTCCTCCTTTTAAATCTTTTGTGGTCTTCCTTTAAATATTATCTTATCTTTTTTAGAGAGAACAGAATATTCGTGGTGGTCTTTAATATTCTTTTTTATACTCTTCCGTCTCTCCATCAATTTCTTCATCTCTTCAGAGATCACTCCATTGGACTCCTGCACCCCACAGCAGTTTTCGCCTTCCACACGCAGGTCTTTATTTTTTCCGTTAGCGAATCATAATCATCACATATTCCTTCGAGCTGATTCCAATCTCTCCACCAGATGGTGTCCTGCAATATCACCTCATCGAAGACTGTAACACGTTAGTTTTCCAAGGAGATATAAAGCGCTTTCTTCTCTCTAGTTTTGTCAATGATGATCTTCACTCGTTGTAAGCTATGATCGCTACTGGTGTTGAATGGTGCAATGACTGAGACATCATGAAGAATACACCGTTTATCGACCAGGATATAATCGATCTCATTCCGATTCTGAGAATTATGAACCATTCCGGTCCTCCTCTTTTCATGTCTTTTCGATATACCACTTCTTCGTCCCAGTTGAGGTAACTAAATAATCTTCTTTTCGTTTATTTTTCTTATTCAAATTTTCCAACATACTTCTCTTTCTCACGTTCCCTTTTGTGTTGAAATCACATATGAGGATGATATATGTGGATTTTAAAGCCAGAGTTTAATTCCTTTATTTCGTTGTGGGATCATATGTCTTAAGGGTAGTATTCTCTGACAGTTGAACGTTTAACATATCAACACATGATGACAACAACTTGCATAAGGCGGCCTTTGCAGCCCATTCCTTGTTAATGAAAAAACCAATGCCACTTTTTGCTTTAACATTCTCCGTCTTACCCAAACTCACACCATTCTAAGCAATCCATCTTGCGTTTGGTTCTTAGTTTCAGCGTGTCTCACAGAATCGAAGCATCTTGAAATTGATGGTCTTTTCCTCTATACGATGGGTCAGTCCAGGGTTCTTTGTAGCTGTAGTGGATTGGGCAATGATATTTACGATTTGAAAGTTATCTTCGTATATTTGTTGCATCTGAGTACCATAGCTCACCACCACAATTATTTGAAAACAATTCGGACTCTTGTAGCAAAGGAAATATATAATACTTTAAAATTTATTTGTACATAATAATACCAGAAACAATTCACGGCGAATTAACAACAACATATATGTTATTGTAAAATACCTCAAATCTCTTCTGATTCATCCACTTAACCCTTCACACACCTAACTACTAAAACACAGACCCACAGACATCGACACTGTAGAAGAAAATAATAGCTACCGGATGTTGACCCAACAACGGTCAGTATCAAACATAGGTTCCGCGCATAGGCTATCCAAAATCCCCAGAAAATTCTCAATTATAAAAAAAAGTCTATTTTTCAACCAATCATATTTTTTCCGCATTTTCTGGAGCCGGTGTTTGAAATCGGAAACACATAAATAGGCAAAGCAGAGGTCACCTGCCAGTTGAATTGTCGGCCGTCCCGAGAGCGTCACCCGATAACACTGTCCGACCAGATCAAAGCAACCGCTCATCGCCGAATAGACAACCCCCCCCCCCGCCAGCCGGCCAGATATTTCATCCGCTTGTTTATTTTATTTATTCTTCGGCCAACCATGGAACCATTTATTTGATAGACGTTATTAACATTTAAATACACACACGTGCGAACAATCATATTTTCGTTTAACTGGCCATAACTGTATTTCTACAAAAGCCCACTCACACATTATGTTTCTCATTTATTTTCATTCTTGTTTTGTTATGAATATTAAATTGTTTGTTTCCTAATGTTCGTTGTTGTTATATTCCATTTGTTTTACGTGCTCGTAAAAATAAAGTCAATCTTCTCGCCAGTCTTATTTTTCTAGCAGCCACACGCTTGTATATAACAATTGTCTGAGAAAACTTAATTGAATGAAAACAGAAATGACATGAAATATTAAAAGAACACATTACACAGAAAAGTTCTATCGTGCTATACTTTTGGTATAAGTCAAGTTTTCTTACATTCATACATAAAAGATGTTGTGTGTAGATTGACATTAATAAGACATGCCATCGTGTACGATGCATCATGAAGTTCTTAGGTGGAAAAGCTCTTCTGTCGGGGAATTGCACACACTCGTGTGTGCTTTTGTCGAAGATAGAAAGAATTTAAAGGTATAAAATATGTAGGAATGTGAGTGACACAAAAGCCAAGTTTAGTATTTAACTGGGTAATGTTTTTAGGGGGGTTTAGTGTGCCATTAACGGTAATTTCAAAAATTCGAAAAGATAACACAAACAATAAAGTTTTTAAAAAGGAATTTTATACAAAAGAAACAAGAAATAAAAGGATAGAAATCTTTTCTATCCTTTTATTTCTTGTTTCTTTTGTATAAAATTCCCTTTTAAAAACTTTATTGTCTGTGTTATCTGTGTATAGAATACACATTTTTTTAGCCTTAAAATAATCAAACCCAAAAATATACATAAGAACATTCTAGAAATTTTGGACCAAAACCTCATTAGGATTGAAGTTACATTTTTATATTTTTCAACCAATCAGCTAAAAACATAGAATAAGAACATTCTAGAAAATCCGGATCACAAACTAATTAACAGAAAATTTTTCTAGCTCTAAAAAGTAAGTAAAAATACGAATCTGATTGGTCAAGAAATGTCTACGCGCTTAAATTTTAGGACCTACAATAAAACTATTTTTTGATCCTCTACTAAAGTATAAATAACGAAGAATTAAATCAACCAGGTCAGTTTTCGGTCATTCAGTTCATTTCTTCCACGGCCAAAAAATCATTCCGTCTACTCCCCAAAAAGACTTTTCACTAGAGGTCATGAAACGGGTAAAAAGAAAAGGCTTGCGACTTTCTTTCATCAATGCGACACGTTGTCGCTAAAATCTTAAGAAAAAACACAGTACGGACTTAATGAAAGCAAAGACCCATACGTACGGTCCATCATTCATACACACACACATAACCATTTATTTGATAGACTTTATTAACATTTAAATACACACACGTGTGAACAATCTTATTTTCATTTACTGGCCATAACTGTATTTCTACAAAAGCCCACTCACACATTGTATTTCTCATTTATTTTCATTCCTGTTTTGTTATGAATATTAAATTGTTTGTTTCCTAATGTTCGTTGTTGTCATATTCCATTTGTTTTACGTGATCGTAAAAATTTGTGCTGTATTTGTGGTGGAACTAATCGTGAAGGAATACCCGTAAAATACGGACGAGAACTCGCTACAAGATAAAGTGTTGCAAATTTTTGTGCGATTTGCAGGAAACTTATCTGAGAGAGTGTCCTGGAAACAAAATTCTTTGAATTTGAGTATTTTTCTTTTCTTTTTTTGTTTTGTCGAAATGTTTCAGAGTTCATTAAATTGCGAGTCTTCTTTAAAGTTCTTTTCAGCAGAATTCTCGGTTGAATTTTCTTTCAGTTGAATTTTCTGGATAGAACTTCAGTAGTATACTTTCATTAGTTTTTATTTCTTGGGAAGCTCCATTCATGAAGGGAGTGACGAAATCTATCTGCTAGCTTAAGTTTTTCGTGCTATCAGTTCGGTCCCCGAATTCGTACTAAGGGTCAGAATAGTAGTTCAAAAAGAGGAAATCACTTTTTGGTACCACACTGTTTGGGATTACTTCTCCCTTTTCCACTCCGGCCAAATCAAGTGCCGCACGCGGTCAGCTTGATTTCTTCTTAGAAATAAATTTTTATAAGGAAGGACCGAAGAGAACTGACTTTAGTGGGTTTTTCTTTTATTTGCTACTTTGTTTACGCCACCAAGTGGCCATTAATAATATTATTTGGAAGGCAATCCCTGCAGGATTGTTTTTTGATTCCTCGATGGTCTACGGGCACCCGAAATTTTCAACATCCTCTGGACGTTTGGATTTCGCTCTAATACCGGAGAGTAGTCCGATTGTTCTGCAGGATACTAAGACCCATTTCTTTTTTTTTCCTTTGCATTATTTTTTTCCGTTTCTGATGCCACCCAGATAGCTAGGTGAGCAGCCCTTTGCTATCTCTTCAATTTAGTTAACTTCAACCTCTAGCGAATAAGACCATGTTGCTTTGTAGCTTGGTTGAATCTGTCAGGGTGTATACCCGGCTACTATAACATCA
Organism: Sepioteuthis lessoniana; assembly: GCA_963585895.1. Taxonomy (NCBI): domain Eukaryota; kingdom Metazoa; phylum Mollusca; class Cephalopoda; order Myopsida; family Loliginidae; genus Sepioteuthis; species Sepioteuthis lessoniana. The sequence continues at coordinate 8,074 of CAUZXS010006155.1, forward strand.
ATCTGTGTCCATTGTGCCACGATGAGGCACTGAAATGATATGTTGTATCCGGATATACTTTTTTTTAAAACTCCCACCTTACATTTCCTCCTCACTACGGACATTTTATTTTGTATTTACAATGAACTACGACTCTAATTCGCCCTTCCTATTCGCTGTTGTCATCTGACAATTGCATTTTTCTTTTTCTCTTTCCCCCTACTCACCAAATACTTAAAACTGGCTGTCATGAGGTAGCCATTGAAGGTCGAGTTGAACAACAATTTACTTTAGGTTATATATATATATTTATATATATAACAATACGGCAAAATTTGGTCCACTCTTAACTCACCAAATGAGCTAGTAAGAACCATAAACCGCTTATATATATATATATATATATATATATATATATATATATATATATATATATATAGTACTACTAATAGTTTCAATGTTTATTCTAAGATTTGTTGTTTTATCTGAGATATGTGCTCAGAGGATTTTTTTGATGGAAATAAAAGTACTTGAAGTGGTTCGGTTGTTGGGTTAAAAAAATCTGATTTAACTTCAGTACCACTTCTTTTCATTTTCCATTTTCTGCCTCTGCCTCTTTAAACACACACACACACACACACACATATATATATATATATATATATATATATATATATATATATATATATATATATATATATATACATTGCATTATAAATGATTTTAAAAAACAAAACTTTTATGTTTGAAATAAAGTCCCTACAGAGAAATATTAAAATTGATAAAGATGGTTCTGAAAACCTGTTTAAATCTGATTGGCTAGCACAAGCTTACAAACACACACACACACACACACACACACACACACACACACACACACACACACACACATATATATATATATATATATATAGAGAGAGAGAGAGAGAGAGAGAGGCAGACAGAGAAACAGAGAAAGACAGAGACATATAGACACATAAAGTACTTATCTATGCTGGGAAAGAAGTAAAGACATGAATTACGTCAAGTAGTAAACAGTTCCTTAGTCCTGGTGGTAATCTGGTAAGTAGAAAACATTATATATATATATATATATATATATATATATATATTATATATATATCAAAAGAACTGTCTTCTCGCCCACCTCTTAAATGCCTATTAAATTTTGAAATACAGCTTTTTAAAAATCTGTGAAAAGAGTTCATCAATGATTTTTCAGTATATATATATATATATATATATAGTCAAATGAGTGGCGTTTAAAAGATGGAGCAGAAGACTCGGTGCGCGTGTGTGTCTGTGTGGGTGTGCCTGTACATAACTAGTGAAAATACACAAACACTTTGTTTATTGAAAAGAATTAGGTTTCCAAATTCCTCTATCATTTGGTTGGTTTCATATGTTAATTTCCCTGGACTTTGTTCCTATTCTTAGTACCATTTCAGACTTTGATACCATGTAGGTATTTTTTTTCTTTTGGTTTGGGGGACTTTGTCATTTGTACTCAGATCTATTTATAAAGTTGGCGACCGTAGTCGAGGGTGACCCGATAGCTACTACACCAAGGTGTCGGGAAGGGCACTACTCCTTTCCTGTAGATCTATTTATAATCTATTTATAATTTCCCAGTTTCGGTTTCTTTGTCTGGTGGAATATGAAATTCTGTAGATTATTTAATGCCAAAGCCATACTTGTTGAAGAACAACAGTGATATCAGACAACTTCGGAATCTCCTGCAAATCTTTTCGACAATCTCCTTGTTTAAACTGGTAAGTGCTGCCGTTATCCTTGCCTTTAATTCATCTTTGGTGTTGTACGGAGTCTTGTGGGTCTCACTCAACCGCATCTACACATAATAATCACGGGGATTGCAATCTGGGGAGTTAGGCAGTTAGATGCTAGCAGTGACGTGGTCGCAGAAATTTGTTGTACCTGAGTATCATTA
>CAUZXS010006156.1:0-15000 GCA_963585895.1 Sepioteuthis lessoniana
GATATATTGTTGGATTCATTTCCATTTTCTCTGATGTGTGTGTATATATATATATATATATATATATATATATATATATATAATTATATTTATATATTGTTCGATTCATTTCAATTTTCACTGACATATATATATATATATATAATTATATTTATATACTGTTGGATTCATTTCCATTTTCTCTGATATACATATATATAATTAAATGAAATAAAAACAACCAAAAGTATTTCATTCAAATTTATTTGCAGATCTATTTATTAAAAAAATATATGTATATATTGTTGTTTCTTTGCATTGAAAGGGTATGTATACTTAGGATGGATGGTGAATATGTGTTTAGATATGGTTGCAGAGATCTCACAGAGAATAAGGTCAGGATGGAAGGCATTAGCCACAACAAAAGATGTACTAAAAGCAAAGCTGGACAAGACCCCACATGCCAATCTTTTCAATGGCACCATTTTGCCTTTAATGTTATATGCAAGTTGATTGGTTGGTTGGTTGGTTTTGTTTTATGGCGTATCCATCCTTTTCAGGTCATTTAACACCAAATTAATTCATTTTGATAAAAGTTTCAAACATTTCAGTTTAGTAAAAATACAGTTTTTTGTTTATACACTGTTACATGACAAGACAGTTCTATTTCAAACAATTCAATTTAACATAAGTATGCAGTTTAAACACAGTCAAATGTGAAAATAGTTAATTTAAAACAATTCAGTTTAGTATAATTACACAGTTTAGTTCTATTTGATCTCTAGACAGGACCCTATCAGGCGCTACCACTCCAGGCCAGAGTGAACCTGGGAGCAATGGCAATAAAGGGGTACTCCACATTCCCCAAAGCTCCAGCATTACTGAAGCTTCACCATGACATTATTTCGTGTCATATCCAGGACACTCATTGGAGGAGTCTTACCCCTCTGCACAGATGCAGTCAGTGTATTCTACAGCCCCAGACAAGTGGGCCATAATATGCACGTGAAACATGGGCTACTATGAAGAAAAATGAATAACAACCGGTGATGACACAGAACGCTATGGAAAGATCCATGCTAGGAATATCAAAGAATGAACACATCTGAACAAAGTTAATTTGAGAGCAGAGCAGAGTTAAGGAACTGATCAAGCAGTATCAAAGCAGAAGTTTACTGTGCTGGGCATGTTACAAGGTTCACAGACCACAGGTGGACATGCGTACAGTTGTTGAATGCTATCCAAGAGACCAAAAACGACCACTCAGAAGACCTCCATGACCATGGGAAGATAAAACTGTCTGGTGATTCAGGCCAGCACAGAGAAGAAGATTTGGTTTCTTTGTTTAATGGCATATCAACCTTTGTGGGTTATTTCAAGCCAAAGCCAAAAGGAACCCTTGAAGCAGAGCAGTTGTGATACTATTTAACCCAAAGCCGAGAGATAAGAGGGTTCATGCCTTTACCAAGTGTATTAGTCTGAAAGTGAACACAGTAGTGTAATTGATGTACAAACTCATTTTAGCCATTACACAATGGTGACCAACTCCTAGAGGAGAAGAAGAGAGAGAGCAAGAACAAAATGGAAATGCATTGAGATCAGTGATGTGAAAAACATCAGAGAGACTGGCCAATAAAGAAATATATATATATATATATATATATATATATATATATATATATATATCAGTACTGGAGTTTGCTATATTGATAAATAAATAGTGCTCAATATCAGTGATAGAGCATATATCTAAGTTAGAATAGATCAGACACAGAGTCAACAGAAACTGGTTACAAGAATATCACATAAACTGGATCATCCTTACCATTCTACCCAACACAATGGAATAAAAGATATAACAAGCAGAAGGGAACCATTTCATAAGTTGATAAATCAAAGAAATCTATTTAATTGAGTAATTGATTTTAACAACCTGGCTCGGGTTACTTAGACCTAGACGTTTGGTAATTACATTCATTATAAGTTTATTTATGTATTTTTTGTGTTGTTGTTTCTTAAGAATTTATTTTGCATAGAGTTATATGATATTAAGTCAAAATTATTTGAGCACAAAGGAAAAGACAAGTAGTTCTTACACCAGCCTCCATCTGTAATCCTTATATTTATTAACTTCTAAGGAAAGGACAAGTAGTTCTTAACCCCCCCCCATCTGTAATCCTTACATTTGTTACTTTCTATAGAAAACACAAGTAGTTCTTAACCCCCCCATCTGTAATCCTTATATTTATTAACTTCTAAGGAAAGGACAACAAGTAGTTCTTCTACTCCAACCACTCTATAATCCTTACATTTGTTACTTTCTATAGAAAACACAAGTAGTTCTTAACCCCCCCATCTGTAATCCTTATATTTGTTAGCTTCTAAGGAAAGAGTGTACGCCAATGGCCCAGGAGACCTAGGTTCAATCCCATGTCGAGTCATACCAAAGATCCAAGAAACGGTACTTGATGCTACCTTGATTAATACTCAGCATTATAAGGTAAAGATCAAAGGTAAAGTGGAACAATCCAGGGAAAGAAATAGCGCCCTCCCCTACACCTTGGTGTAGTAGCTATCCAAAGGGAGGCTTCTGGTCACCCTTGACTACGGTCGCCAACTTTACTTTACTTAAGGAAGCAAGAAAATTTGAATAAGACCTCCCTTGTTCTTCAGATATGACCTGTTAATATAAAAAATTGCTGCATATATATATATATATATATATATATATATATATATATATATATAGGAAGTGCTTTTGGTTATCATCATAAGGAATTGATACAGTTGCTTGAGTTCAAATCCTGGCCAAGGCATTTTACATTTCGCATAGTGCTGATATCGTTGGGAAAGGTATGCATCCAACTATTCTTTCTCCAGCAACAGATAAATAGTAGGGCAGGCAAAGCTCTTTAATTTTGGTATGTGAACCAGTCTAGAAGGAAAACTCTGAATTCCCACTTGTTAAACGTCTCTTAAAATTTAACCAAGAAGGATCGCGTAAATATATCAGTGGCAAATCTGGTGGTAGGATTTTTTGGATTCAGCCCAAAAGGACTATTCTCTCAAATCTATTGATTTTGATGCAATAAAAATTCTCTCATTTATTCTTGACTTTGGTATGACTCATTGTCCTTACTGAAAGCGTCATGAATATTTTAATTCCCTGACTTATATAGCTTTCTTTTAGTTTCATGCCTTAAAATGTTGACACAGATGAATTCTGCTATCAGTGTTCATAATAATATAACAGGAAGAAAAACATTAAGTGACTAGATATTTCAGCCGCATGAAAATCAGTCCTGAAAAAACAAACAAAATCCTTCTTAATAACATTACTCAGATGAACAGATTTCTGGCTCAAATAATAAAAAGTCTTTAAAAATCTCAAATCTGCTTCATTCCCTGTTTTTCAAAGAATATACTTTTGTTTTGACTTAACAGCAAAATTAGGCTCAAAAGAATCTAAGTTCTGTGTATGTGTGTGTATGATCTCTTCCACTGATCCAGATTCTGAACAGTTAACATCAAAGATTCTAGTGTTGACTAAGACAGGAACTTAACCAGAGTGGAAGTCAATTGTTTTGAAAAACACCACAGAGAAAATATAATTTTGGTTTTTGTAGAATGGTCAGTCATCAAGTATCAGCAGTGCAAACTAGCACAGAGAGATTTGATGAACTGTACTTAGATTCTTGTATTCTATCATAGTAAAATATCTTAAAAGTATGAGCCCAAGTAACATTGACGATCTAGATTCACCACTTATATATAGGGTGTCTCAATATACATGGGACCCATGTGACTGCTAATAATAATAATGTTACATTCTTTTTTGTTTCAGGTTTGAAAATAGTATATTATAACAACTATTAATCCTTGATCACAATGTGTTGGACAAGAGAGTAAAAAGATATTTGGCATCACTACTTATTTGGAGACAAAATCATTCAAAACTGTCTCCAAATAGATGCTATCCATAATTATTGGGTATCTTGATATACATGGGACCCATGTGTCAGCTAAATCTACTAATAATAATGTGTTCTTTTTTGTTTCAGATCTGAAAATAGTATATTAGAACCACTATTAATCCTCAATCACAATGCCTTGGACAAGAGAGGAAAAATATTTTGCGTCATGACTTATTTGGAGACAAAATCATTCAAAACTGTACAAGCAAAATTTCACAGGAAATTAAACTTTAACAATTATCCCTAGAAAAGCCAAATTTTCATTGGGTAAACAAAATTCAAGTCACAAGGTAGGTAAATAACCTCAAAAAGTGGGCAGAAAATCCCGGATCTAACAGGAAGTAGACTGCAAGATGTCCTGACAATGTGAATGTGGTGAGAGATTCTGCTGGAAGAAGTCCAAAAAAGTCCCTCTGAAGACGTTCCCAAGAATTTGGTTTTTAACATGCTCTGTAGGAGAAAGTCAATCAATTTCTGCCTTTGACCTTTCTGAAGTGATATGATTGCTTTTTAAGACTCAGATGAAAGATGACTTGATGCAATATGAATTATCATATTAATGGTGTGCATCTATTTTGAGACCCCCTGTATGTATACATACATATATATATATATATATATATATATATATATATATGGATGTATGAAGAGTTTATGTTCCCTTTATACTACTGCTCTTGAAAAATACATGAGTCCAGCTCTTCTTCTAACTATGCGTATGTTCATATTCTTTCATAAAGCTCAGTAGCTATGAGTCAGCACTCATTTGCATAAAAGCAATGAGTTATGAGTTGAAGTGAGATTATATGAATACTGGTGCATTCCATTATTCACAAGTGGCTGAGTCCATTCTCTGGACAGTGATTGGTTGCTAGCCCAATGAATAGATATGTTCGTGTATAAATATACTGGCTTACTTCAGTCATGTTACAGGCTTGGTATTAAGTTTCTGCCTGTTTTATTTTTTGTCTGCCAGCTGGATGTTAGCAGGGGCTGCTGAGCTGGTAAGTGTTGTTATCATTGTTGTTTATTCTGCACATTAGAGCATTGACTTCTACAGGGTAAAATAGCATAAGCAAACTAAGCTCTTTAGCCTTGGTGGGATACAAGTCTAGGAGAAGAACAATTTAGAATCTAAGCCTGCCAAAATTTAGCCCAGTTAGCAGGACTTAAAATAGGCTGATTGTATCCCCTGCAGAAGGTTAAGACAACCCTCCAAAAAAACGAGTATCCTGGGTATGTCACTAAACTGCATCTGCTGGTGAGACTTCAGATAAGACCAGGAGAGTGTGGAGTGCCCCTTTTTTGGCATTACTCTCAGGTCCACTCTGCATAGAGTGTTAGTACCTGTTAGGGCATAGGTCAAATAGATCTGTTTTAAAATTAATTGTCTTTGATATGACTTTGCACAAAAAAAAACTCTCAGGAATCAACTACATAAAAAAAGTAATCTCTAAGCTTAAAATAATCCTAAATGGTTTGAATTGTCTTTAAAATCAATCAATCTGCCAACATGTCATGGGCCAGTATGGCAGAGTAACACCCACAACTCCCTATGTCTTACAGACCTTGAAAAATTAAAGAATACTGTTGTGGATAAAAAAAGATGTTGATGTGAGATTATATATATATGTGTGTATATATACATAATGGCAATGGTAATCTTAGAAATAACAATAAGAGATAAAAAGAGATTGGAGAGCAGTTACCAAACAACAAATGTGGAAGTGGATTTAACTCAAGAAATGAGGATAACTAACAGAAATAAAAATTAGTAGAAAGGTGCCCAAGAAATAACAAGGATACTAGGAAAAGACCAGATAGAGAGATTAGATAATTAAGATTCCTGATAAGGTATGTCAGATGCTAGTTCAATCAAGGTCATCAAGGAAAGATATTTATTCAGAAGTGTTGTCAAAAAGGCTGCTGCTATTGATCATATGATCAACTTGCACAGATTTCCCTGACTCTCACCATTTGTCCCTATCATCCATCACTTCCAACAGGTCTTCTAGACTACATTCTGTGTACATACAGAGCTGTTGTAGATAAGTTCTTGTTCATCAGCCAACACTTGCATGTCTGTGTGAAGGGGTCCATAAGAGAACATCACTTATGAGTTCATCCTTACTTCTCCAGCAGTGTCCTGCATTTTGTTTGTCTTATTTGGATGGTTTTAGAGATGGGAGGTAAGTGTCCATACAGCAGCAGATTTGTAGGATGTTGCTTCCCAGATTTGTTCAATATAGCTCGTAATATTCTTGTGCTGTTTCTGTCAAGCTTTTTTTTACATTCTTAATCAGTGTATATGTATGTCTCTCACTCAAACCATTGATTATATATATATATATATATATATATATATATATATATATATCGCCCATATGTAAGTATCCTTCTAATAAATTAATTTTCTTTTAAACCAAAGATAACAGGATTTTATTATTTCTAATGAAATATTATACAATCAAAACAGGTACTATTAGATATGATGTATTGGTCGCCAACTTTTGAAGTTCTGGGGTAGTGTGGAGTACCTCTTCATTTCCATTACTCCCTGGTCCACTCAGACCTGTTAGGTACCTCTTGAATTATTTATATTAGATAGGAATATTTGATTTCATCATGTCGTGCTGCTAGCACAGATATTCCTGACCCTCTCTCACCACTTCTTCCTATCGTTCATTGCCTCCGGCAGGTCTTCAAGTCTACATCCTGTATCCTCACATAGCTGCTGTATGTATGTTCGAGCTGGTCGTCCTGCTTTTGCTCGGCCATATGTGGGGGTCCATAGGAGTACATCACTTATGAGCTCATCCCTGCTTCTCCAGTGTCTGGTTTGTAACTGTGTGCAAATTATTTATATTTAGAATAGTTACTTGAAGCGATAATTGTTTACTTAGAATTATTGCCATTAGTTACTTGAAATTCCTAGCAAATTATTGGTATTAGATAAGAATACTTGAAACCATATAACTTTGTGTTGACCAAAGAATATTAATGAATAAATAAAATAGTGTTGTATACTTCTCATAGACCCAACCAAGAACATAATCAAAGATAATGAACGAACAAAACACACATCTTTATAAAAGTATATCTCTCTCATTTTATTCTCAAATGGGGCACACAGTTTGTTGCTAGTTTGAGAGATAGAGGGAGAGACATATACTCAGAGAGGGGACTTCTTCTTGCCTCATATATTCTTCCTGTAGCCAGGGGGTGCCAACGCTTGCTAGAGCTTTAGGGAATGTGGAGTACCCCTTCATTGCCATTACTCCCAAGTCCACTGTGACCCAGACCTAAAAGATCTGTTTGCAAATAATTTGTATTAGATAGGAATACTTAATATGATATAGCCATAAGCAAAAAACTAAAGAAACTACACAAAAAATTAAAATATGAATGTACAATGTATACAATTCCCTGACCTCTAGGCTTTGAAAAACCCATATCATTAAAATCAATCAATCATTATAGATGTCTGTGGGTAGAGTGTTTGCCAATGGTTCGGGAGACCTGGTTTCAATCCCGGGTCGCATCATACCAAAGACTTTAAAATTGGCACTTGATACCTCCTTGCTTAACACTCAGCAATATAAGGTACATATCAAGGGTAAAGTGGAGCATTCAGGGAAAGGAGTAGCGCCCTCCCCTACACCTAGGTGTAGTAGCTATTCAAAAGGGAGCCTTCTGGTCACCCTCGACTACAGTTGCCAACTTTAGTTTATACACAAGGTGCAGCAGAAATACTTCCCCTATTTTAAACTGTCACTGGTGTGGTGCTAGTGAATTTAGGTAAGCAGTAATGGTTGCTCCATCAATCTAATGTCTTATCATTGTTATTATCACATCTACAAGATGTGACAGAAATACCTCCCACATTTTAAACAGTCACCTGCCTGATGCAAGTGATCTTAGACAAGTGTTAGTGGTAGCTCTACTAGATAGTGTCTTACCATTCTTTTCCGATACATTCTGTTACAATCATAGATTAGACTGGTTTACACCATATGTTTCTTGTTGAAAGGTTTTTTAAGACTGATGAATATTTAATTGCTACACAGAGAGTTTCTTCCTTCTCATTTTATATGTCAAAATAATGCTGTTCAGGATAGAATTTTTAACCCTTAGCAGTATTGATTTTCTGTCAGGAACAACACCATTCCGACGTCATATGAAATAAGCAAGGAAAAACTCTCCATATTGCAATTACAGATTCATGAATGTTTCAACAAATGTACAGCATGCACCGGTCCAGGACTTTAATATCTATCGTTGTTCTATCAATATTTGTTCCACCATTTTAAAGTCCTGATAAAGGTCGATCAAAACCAAAATGTTTTAACAATGACTTCCCTTCTAATAAATTCATCAATGTTACACAACTTTGTTTTACAATTTTTCTCCATTACTACAGTATATAGTTAACCCTTTGGGTGTGGAAAGCAACTCCAGTCACCCAAATATACTTAATGTGTGTGGGTGAGATGCAACTTTAGTGCATGTAAGTTAAAAAATTTGGGACCTTATGCCCTCAAAAGTCCATCTTAATTGATATTCCCCAGTCTTAAAAAAAAATTTTTAAATAGTTTATGCTTTCTAAAACTTTAAGAAAACATTCATTTTTAGAAGTATCCATAAATAAAAATTCTCTGAAGAACATAAATGTTTGTAATAGTATGCAGTTTTGGTTCCTTTGTTTAATGGCATATCAACCTTAATTGGTTATTTAAAGCCATCCTTGTAGAAGAACAGTGATGGTACAACTTAATTCATAACTGGTGAGGGGAAGGATAATGTATTTTCATATTGTAATTGTGAAATTCCAATAAGCTTTTTATTTCATGGTCAAAAGAGCATTCCAGCCTTTTAAAAACACACAACACGAAAAAGGTTGAACAAAGATTGGGAAATCATGTTCGAGGAACCTAGCTTCCTTGAAAATCATCATTCAAATCTGGTTGTTACCATGGCTTAAATATTCACTGGGAAGGAATGCCTGTACGAAATAAAAGGCAAGCTGCTTATATATTCATATTGACTGGCATAAGGCCAATTTTTTTTCCTTCTAAATTACTTATGTCATCAGGATATCAATGCTGGGTATTTTCCTTCGTGGCAATGAGGGATTATGTGGCAATGCCCATCTCCTTTCCAAGTAACATGCGACTGGCTGTACTTGATCACATGGTACCAGCAGCAAGGCCAAATGGTAGTAGGAATGATATGCAAACATACTGCCATTTACGTAGATAGGTTACAGTATAAGAGAAAAGAAAATGTATATATATATATATATATGCTTTCTCCATTGTAAATGAAATTTTATTCATGATGAATGCATTTAAAAAAATTTAGCAGATAAGCTAACACTCTAGCTAGCCACTTATATATTCATATTAACTCTTTAACTGAGTCTGGCATAAGGCCAATTTTAGAAAATGTTTTTTCTATAACAAATTGTCATTAGAGTACAATATGGAGTATTTCTTTGCTTGGCATCATTCAGAGAAATGTAGTTGATTTTAGCAGTGCCCATCTCCTTTCCAAGTAACATGTGACAGATTGTACTAGGTCACCTGGTACCAGTAGTAAGACAAAATGGTGATTGGAATCCTATGTAAACATATTGCCAGTTATGTAGAAATAGAATATAATATAAAAAGAAAGAATATATGTGTGTATGTGTGTGTTTTCACAATTGTAAATGAAATTAATATCATCAGAGACAAATGTATCTGAAATCAGTTAAAAAAATTTCCTTAAATGGTTGATGAGCTAGCAATATGGCAGACAACTTATATATTCATATTAACTCTTTAGCTGAGTCTGGCATAAGGCCAATTTTTATGTGTCTTTTCCATAACCTATTAAATCATTAGAGTACAATGCTGCATATTTCTTTTTATGGCTTCTTTCAGAGCAATGGAGTTCATTTAGTTTAGCAATGCCCATCTCCTTTCCAAGTAACATGCGACAGGCTGTACTAGGTCACATGGTACCAGTAGCAAGACTAAATGATGGATGAATAAGTAGGAGTAGAAAATATATCAACATATTGCAAGTTGTGCACACAGGTCATAGTATAGATAGAAAGAATATATATATATATATATATATATATATATATATGTGTGTGTGTGTGTGTGTGTGTGTGTGTGTTTTTACAAATGTGAGTGAAATCAATTTTATTAAAAGACAAATGTATATGCAATAAGGCAAAAAAAAAACCCTCTGTAAGTGAGCCAGAGTGAAAATGAGGCTGTTTCTTGCAGGAGACGCAATAGAAGTACCAATGATGCAATCAATATTTTCACTCATATATCAAATAATTAATACTCCCCAAAATATGAAAAAAAAAAAGAAAAGAAAATGAAACTTGTAGAAAAATAAAACTTAGTTTCTTTAAAAAAAAAAAAAAAAGGCTAAGAAAGAATGATTTCCAATCAATTCTTCATGCCCAATAAACTATCCTCAAATATTCAACCAAAATTGTTTGAGTCAAAAGCGACATTGACTATTCCATCGAATGCCCCCACCCCTTTTTTTTTTACATGAATTACAGTTAATATTTCAACACAGGACGTTTTTAAAATTAAATCCATTTTCTGCATTTCACAGAGTTAATATTTTATCTTTAAGGAAATTTTTTAAAATTTCTTTTTTAAAATAAAAAAGGAATAATTATCAACAAGTTTTCAATGAATTATTGATTTTTTTTTAATTTCTAGTTAAATATTCTCTAAAGTTTGCTTTTTTTTTTAAATTTCTTTTTTACTTTTATCAAAAATATAATAAGAATACCTTCATTTTTTTTATTTTAAATTTCCCAAAAAGACAGATATTTTACCAGATTTTTGCCAAAATTTTTTACTAAAAATCTTTTTTCTTAAAAATTGCTATAAAAGACTTCAAATTTTGGTTAGTTTTACTTAAGCAAAAAATTTTCAAAAAATGAAAAAGATAAAGAGAAAGTATTAAAGACTTTGAGATTTAGAAATATGTTAGATTTTAAATAGAAATGTCATTTTCAAATATTGCATGCAGAAATAAATACCAGATCAGGAATTTAATAAAACATTAAAATCAAGAGTTTAAAAGACAAAGAAAATTGTGTTTTGCATTTGAAAATATAATGAGAATACCTTCATTTTTTTCTTTTGATTAACTTCAGTAAAAAAGAGAAAATCTTTAATTTCCAAAAAATAATTTAAATCTTTTGCTAGATTTTCACTAAAAATCTTTTTTCTCAAGTATTGCCAGAAAAACTTCCAATTTTTCTCTTTCTTAGTAAAGCAAAATTTGTTTTAAAATAAAAAAAAGAAAAAAAAAACAGATGAAGAAAAAGAGTAAGAGACTTTCTTTGATATTTAAAAAGGTATGTAAAATTTTTACCCATATTTTTCATTTTTAAACATCAAATACTCAAATAGATATTAACTCTTTTAACAAAAAATTTTCATCAAGCATTTTTTTTATCTGAATTCTTTTATTTTTTTTTTAAGTAAAAAGATAGAAATTTCAAATTTCAACAAAGCATTTAGATATTTTGCCAGATTTTTGCTAATTTCTTTTTTCTTAAATAGGAATTTAAAACTTATAATTTTTTAGTTTTACTAAAGCAAAAAAATTAAAAACATGAAAAAAGACAGACTGACTTTCTTTGAGATTTTAAAAGATGTATTAGATTCTTACTAATATTTTTCATAATCAATTATTGAATAATCAACTAAATATGACATCTTCTTTCTAATAATGTATAATTAAATGATAAAACCGTTATCAAGAACTAAGAAAATGAGAAAAAATATTTAAAGCATGAACAAGCTTATGTATAATGTGATTTAAAAAAGCTTCTCTAAGCTTCGGTACTATCCAGCCTGTTTCATACAAGTGAAAAATAATTGATCATTTGATGACTAATAATGTTCACGAGTCTCAAGATTAATAAAAGGACAAAAAAGAATGGTAAATGAAAGTGTAATAAAGAAGGATCAGAAAAATTAAAGCAACATCTACCTTAAGCCGATAGGATTCAAGTGAAGAAGTCATTTTTTGTTTTTAAGGTAGATTTTACATCAGGAAGAAACCAACATGATTTATAAATTTTTTAAAGAAGAAAAAAAAATCCTTTTCAATTTTAAATCAAATTAGATAAATTATAATTTTTCTTTTTTTTTTTTTTTGCTTCCATTTTGTTTTGCTAATATTAAAAGATTATTTATGAGGAAGCATTTAGCAAGAACATCTGCAAAAAAGTTGCCATTAGAAAATCTATGGAATAAACAGTTGTTTTTTTTGGGGGGGGGCGATTAAGGTTTTTTTGTGCACACATCTGCAAAATATGTATAATCATCTGTTTTGATTTTTGTAACTGTACGAATAAAAAGTGCGTTTAATTTTACATTCTGAGATTTTATTTAAGAAAAGAAGAATGAATCCCAGAAAAATTTTCTTGAGCAGCCCTTCTTATTCTCTTAGAGCAGCAACAGAATTTTTTTGTACGTAATACTTTCACAGAATATAAAAAAGTAAAAAGGAAAATATATTCTAGAAATAAAATAGGTATGAATGATGAGAAATGTTGAACTTAAATATACCAAAGTCTTTGATAATATCTACTATAGCTGGCTGAAGGAGTAATCATCTAGATATTGCCATAGACTGTTCTAGAATCAATATGTGGCGACTTTCTAAGTCAGCTGATAAGAAATGACAGACAATGCAAAGAAGAAGAAGAAGAAGAAGGCTATAGGTTATAAAAATGAAAGTAAAGTTTTTTTCTGAAAAAAATTAACAGACATAAAATAACACAGTCCAGCGCAATAAATTAATGATTTATCGCGATAAGAAAAATATACAAAGCAATATATATATATATATATATATATACACACACTCATACACACACACACACACACACACACACACATACACACATATATATATATATATATACACACACACTTATACATACATGCTGTATATATTTTTTCTTAAGTTTTCATGTTTTTTGATTTTTTAACATAGAAATTATTATTATTATTATTATTAATTTTCTGAGGAGTATTTCATCTTATTTTCTGTTAGCCACTGTCAGATAGTGATTCTACGATCAGATACACCTAAGAAAAGCTGTTAAAGAGAAAGTAAAAGCACATTGCAAAAACCACCATGGGAAAAAAAATGTATTTTTTTCTTTTGTGGCAAATAAAACAGCAAAAAAAAAAAAAAATTAAAATACCAACAAAAAAAAATGTTGCAAAAACGTAAACATCTTCAACAACATACCTATTAAATTAAGCTAAACCTTTGGGGCAGTAAAAATCAAAACGTTCTATCTGACGCAACAAGAAGGAAAAGAGAAAATACAACTCTTGCTTCTATAGATGAGAAAGCACGTGTCATGAAGACCAAACGCAATACTTACATACATTGATCAGACAATGGCTATCAACTTCTGGGCTGGTCATTGCACCATGTCATCTGAGGCCTGTCCTTGAAAAAAAAAAAAAAACACCCTACATCGTGTTGCCAGCTTCATCAAAAATGATAACATCATCAGAAAGAATATTCCAGAAAGCGATTCGGACAGGACCGAAGAATAAATCTCGGATGAGTAGACATGTGGATGGTCTGAGTTGGTCTGAAGAAACTGTCCATTTGGTTTCCTTTTACATTACGGTGTGAGGATGGATGAAAAATGTGAGGAAAAATACCGGCTATTGCCAAAGGCTTTTGCATAGCGACTAAATAGTACAAAGCTTTCGATGATAATAATGCAAGCGACTACAAAAAGGGGGAAGAGAAGAAGAAAAAGGAAAGACGATGAATGAAACAAAATATGGGAAGAGGGAGATGGCTGACTGGCTGTCTGTCTGTCTGTCTGGCTGACTGACTAAAAAGATAGATGGACAGATGGTTAAACAAGATGAGTGAAAGACTGCCGGTATTAATTACTGCATTGCAGTATTTAGGATATATAAAATTCAATAGTTGTTCGGCAATAATAGCAGCCTGCTGGATTCATAAAATATATAGATTGCATCAGGAGAGGAAAAAATAAGCTTCTTCTTGAGTTGTCAGCAGTGGCAGCTCCGTCATCATCGGTAGCGTCGAGGATGCAAACAGTAGAAGTAATAGTTACCAAGATGCAGATCACAAATAGTAGAAAGTAGCTGACGAATGCCGTATTTATTGGCGAGACTTACGTCAAATAGCAGAGAACAGAACTAACCAATGTCCTACAGGTCATAGAACATGGCACCGGTTACAGACATGTGAATCATACAGCAGAATATATTCGATAATAAAAATCAGAATGACTATACAAAAAATTAGTTGAAAAATTTAACTGCATAACAAAGTCTAATTTTTCTACTATTTTTTTAAATCAACAATGAAATATATTTTTTATATTTGATAATAATAATAATAATAATGATAATAATATTAATGATGAGGAGGAGGAGGATTATAATATATAAAAAATACCAGATTCGACAACTAAAAACCACACGCACACATATTTGTATAATAGTAATGAAGTCGGAATATATATATATATATATATATATATATATATAAATGAAGCATATTTATTTTTAGTTGCTGAATTTGATATATATGTATATGAGTACTTATGTGTTCGAAAGAAATAAATATTAAATTCAACAGTTAATATATATATATATATATATATATATATATATATATATATATAATAGTAATGTGGTACGAGTATATATATACATATATATATATATATATAGTCAATATGAAATATGTTTATTTTTAGCAGTTGAATCTGATGAATACAACAGTGTGTATATGCATAATAGATTGGATATGCATTGTCGCAAGACTATATATATATATATATATATATATAAAATTGTAAAAAAGTATAAATAAATAAATAAATAATAGTAATGAGGTATAAATAAATGAATATGTATTATATATACATATGTATATAATACTAATGGGATATATATATATATATATATTATTGATGTATTTGTACATATAATAGTAATGTTAC
>CAUZXS010006157.1:0-22500 GCA_963585895.1 Sepioteuthis lessoniana
AATACACCGACTGCATTTTTGTAGAGGGATAAGACTCCCTCAACGAGTGTCCTGTATATGACTCTAAACAATCTGATGGTGAGGTTCCAGTAATGCAGGAGTTTTGTGGAATGCAGAGTACTCCTTCATTGCCATCGTTCCAGGTTCACTCTGTCCTGGACTGGTAGCACCTGATAAAGTCCTATCTATGGCTCAAATAGAACTATTTAACATTAAAATGTGTACGTATGCTAAAGTGAATTGCTCGAAATAGAACTGTTTTTATATTTATCATGTGTAAACAAATAACTGATATTTAATTGAATTGTTAGTTATACATGGCAATACTTGAAAACATTAAACTGTGTACAAACAAATTATTTATAGTAAATAGAATTATTTGTATTAGATAGAAATAAATGAAACCATTGAACTGTATGCGAAAAATGTGCTCAGGCTCGTTTTAAAATTCTGTCGGCAAAATGTTTACAAATCATATGTATTTTAATATATATGTATAAAGAGGATTTGGCATTGAATAACCTACAATAGTTGATATGCCATAAAACCCAACCAAACCAATCATTGACCGTATCCTCTGCTGTGATGTAAGACATCCTCCTCCAAAAAGGGGTACGCTTGGTATAACACTTAACTGCATCTAATGGTCAGGTTCCGCTTCTGGAGACGAGAAAAGTGTAGAGTATCCTCGCATTGTCCTTACTCTCAGGTTTATACTGAGTCTTAGTACCAGTTAGGGTCCCATCTAGGGGTCAAATAGATCTGGTTAAGAATTATTCGTACTCGATAGAGCTGTATACAAAACCCCCCCCAAAAAACAAAAAAAATAAAACAAAAACAAAAAAAAGAATCTTATGAAAAGACAAAAATCTAAGTATGCATGTACAATGAACGCGATTAGCTTGGTATAAAATAACCCTAAACGGGTTGACATGCCGTTAAAATCAATCACTCAACCAGATTTTTGTTTTTGGTATTTGAGTATTGCTTATTTATTTTAGCAAAGTAAAGGGGGAGTGGTTATGCTCTACCAGAATTGCATATTTTACAATAATGTGTGTGTGTGTGTGTGAGAGAGAGAGAGAGAGGGGCGTTTACATATAATGGTGATGCTTCATTTGTATCATTCACGCCAATTTTACAATAATGACGTTTTCGAGACTGTAATACCTCAACAATGGATTTTTTGGAGAGAGAGAGAGAGAGAGAGAGAGAGAGAGAGAGAGAGAGAGAGAGAGAGAGAGAGAGAGAGAGAGAGAGAGAGAGAGAGAGAGAGAGAGAGAGAGAGAGAGAGAGAGAGAGAGAGAGAGAGAGAGAGAGAGAGAGAGAGAGAGAGAGAGAGGAGAGAGAGAGAGAGGAGAGAGAGAGAGAGAGAGAGAGAGAGAGAGAGAGAGAGGTTATATATAATGGTGATGCTTCATTTGTATCATTCACGCCAATTTCACAAATGTTTGATATCCGTTTTATAAAAAATCAAAACAAAACACTATTATTTGTTAACTAACGAACGATTCTTTGACGCCTAGAGATTAAAAACAATAAAGAAAAAGAGATTTATTTGAATGATCTGTGCAATTAATATTAAACTGGAGTTTTATTTTAATCTGACCGATGTGTGACAATCAAATATAGTTGTGATTATTTTCTATACTGCAACTTTTTCCCATGGATGTTTCCAATAATATCGGTCGTCAGGATGTCATGATGAGTGATAACCCTTCACGGCAATTAGGGGTCATGCTTACAAGTAACATGCAACAGATTGCACTGAATTATATGTTAGTAGCAGCAAGAAATGGCCCCTAACCTTTTATCGAACACCTTTTACAAGGCTAAAGAGCTCCAGCTGCCCTGCTATTTACTCAAAGTTGGGTGGGGGAAAAGTGAACGGTTACTTTTTCTAAAGACATTTATTATAATATAACGCAAACTTGGTTTTCTGGTTAGGTTATCTATCTCGCTGTCTCCTGTACCTTACATCAGTCTATCTTCACTGGCCCCGTAACCTGGTTTGTTCATGGGTTAACGGCTACTCACGTATTATGTCTTGGGCGGGAATAGCATGGCGGAGCCCATCCCTCTCCAGGTCTACAACTGGTTTGAATTCAGAGTTCTCATTCTCCTAGGCCGGTTGCCATATCAAGGTTAAAGAACAAAGTCTGCCCTACTATTTTACCCATAGCTGTATAAGTTGGATTCATATTTTTTCCAATTTTATTAGTGCTAAATGAAATACAAACAGCTTTGCTAGGGTTTGAACTTGGGTGGATGGGTCCACTTCCAAAGACAATCACCGTTTAGCTACTAGCTTCACCGATGTATATAAAAGTTGTTTAATTTGAAAAATTCCTTTTTTGCTGGGCCACATATTTTTTTCCGTCTTTAACAGATAGGTTTTCAATTCAGATAAAGAAGACCTCAAAACAATATAAATGCACAAACGTATAGTTTAGAAAATACAAACTTTGCAGACAAACTTAATGGCTTTGCGGCCAGACTTATTTGCTGAGGTCCATTTTGGAACTGGTGGGATTTGAATAAACGTCTTGGTAGTCGTAATGTCAGTATTATAAGTGATGTAAGTTGAAAGGAGTCAAAAATGGGTGCTGATTGTCCCCCTTTACCGCCAAAGGCAGATCATCATCATCATCATCATCATGTCGTGCTGGTAGCACGGATATCCCTGACCCTCTCTCGCCACTTTTCCCTATCGTTCATCGCCTCAGGCAGGTCTTCTGGACAACATCCTGTATCCTCACATAGTTGCTGAATGTATGTTCGTGCTGGTCGTCCTGCTTTTGCACGGCCATGTGTGGGGGTCCATAAGAGTACATCACTTATGAGTTCGTCCCTGCTTCTCCAGCAGTGTCCTGCATGTCTGGTTCGTCTAACTTGAATAGTTTTCGTGATAGGAGGCAGGTGGCCGTACAGTTGGTGTCTTGTGGGGTGTTGCCGCCAGAACTTGTTCAAGATTGCACGCAGCATTCTTGTGTAATTGCCGTCTAGCTTCTTCTCCAGCCGTTTTGTTAGAGTCCATGTTGTGCATCCATATAGCAGTATCGATGCGACTGCTGCCTGGAAGAAACTGCGTTTGATTTTATCGGTTAGGTCTGATTTCCATATAATTGATAGCCTATTGATAGCTGTCCATGCTTTCGTTAACCTCGTGTCGATGTCCTTTTCGGTTGATGCGACGCTGCTTCCTAGGTAAGTGAATTTAACTACTAGTTTAAGAGGGGTTCCGTCTAGAGTGGAGATGTCCCCCGTTTGATTATAGCACATATATTCCGTTTTGTGTGCATTGACATAGAGGCCTATGCCTGCGGCTGCTCGTTCCAAACTATGCAGTAGTGTTTCGTTAGAGGCCTATGCCTGCGGCTGCTCGTTCCAAACTATGCAGTGGTGTTTCGAAAGGCAGATAATTAAACATATATTTCCAATATGAAAGATTCGCTACAATTTTTCAGTTCATCTCTTCGGTTCTGTTTTAAAATTTTATTTCTTTATTTCTTTATTGATAGAAATTATGGAACTGACAATTGGTTACTTCTTAATCAGTATTCATGGTAATCTTCGAATGATCATTATTCATTTAAAATGAACATTATTGTGGTAATCTTTAAATGACGTCAACATTTTCTCTGTACAAATTAAAACACGATATTAAATAAGTTAGCCGACCGTAGTCAATTGCGACTCGAAGGCTCCCTTTTCCTTAACTATTACACCGAGGTGTAGGGTAGGGTGCTACTCTTTTCCCTGGATTGCTCCACTTACCCTTGATTCGTATCTCATAATACTGAGTTTTAAGCAAGGCGGCATCAAGTAACAATTTTTTGAGTCTTTGGTATGACTCGACTTTGGTTTGAACCCCGCTTTCCTGGACCACTGGTGAACACTAACCATTACGCTTATAGGCATATTAATATTACTAAATAAAAAAGATTTTCCATATTTCATTAATTGATTTACGGCATGTCAAACCATGTGGGGTTATTCTATGCCTAGAGGTTAAGGAATTACTTACGTTGTACATTTATATTTTCATCTTTGTGTAGTTTCTTATAGAGTTTTCTTATATGGTATCAAGTATTCCTACTGAATACAAATAATTTGCTAAGAGATCTGTTTGACCTATAGATGGGGCCCAAACAGATATTTACACTCCAGATCAGAGTGGTCCCGGGAGTAATGGCAATAAAAGGGTACACTATACTTCCCTGATATCCAGAACTGCAACCTCATTATCAGATGAAGTTTAGTATCATACCCAGGACCGCCCCCTTTTTTGTGGATCTGTCTTACTCTTCTGTTGGGGATACAGTCAACGTATTCTGAGTACTGCTAACAGGGCGTATTAATGAGTACAATATTTTTTATCTACTTGACGAATGATAAAACCCTTAGTTTTAGGCAAAATATTATGAATAATAATCTTATAAATTTGGTTTGGTTTTCTGGCATATCAACCATTGTTAGTTATTTAATGCTAAATCCTGTTTTTACTTATATATTAAATACATGATTCGTAAACACATTGTGTGGATACACACAGTTAAATGATCAAATAGTTATATTTCTAACAACTCAATTTAACATAAGTCAACAAAGATAAAGTGTTCCAAGTATTGCTACCTATCACTTACAATTCAATTAAATATCAGTCATTTGTTTACACACAGTTAAAGGAACAAACAGTTCTATTTCATACAATTCAATTTAGAATAACTCATTTTTTTTACATTCAGTTTAAATGTCAAACAGTTCTATTTGACCCATAGATAGGACCCTATCAGTTTCTACCACTCCGGGCCAGAGTGAATCTGGAAGCGATGGCAATGAAGGGATACTCTGCATTCCCCAAAATTCCAGTAATCCTTGAGCCTCACCATTAGATTGTTTAGTGTCAAATCCAGGACACACGTAGGGGGTGGGGGGAGTTTTATCCCTCTGCAGAGGTATAGTCGGCGTATTCTACAGCCGCAGCCGACTGGGCTGAATTTTTTAAGATGAAATTTTTTTTAAGCACAAGATTTAGTGTCATTTGATTTTCATTGAGAGGAAAAATACTAATAATCACGCGCGGGCACACACACACACACACACACACACACACACACACACACACACACACACACACACACACACACACACACACACACACACAATTAACGTAAATAATATACAGTATTGAAAAAATAACAAAAAAATAATAAACCAAAAACAGCAAAAAAACTGAATCATTATTTTTATTATTGTCATACATTTTAGTGAAACTTTAATGGTTAAGACGTACATAGGAAGGGATTATTTTCCTTGATTATTGTTGTCAGAGTTGCTTTAATTGTAACGAAAAGTCAATTTTCTAAAAAGAAAATTCTCAGAAATACAAAAACCAAAAAAGGAGAAAATTATGACTTTTCGTTACAGCTAATAAAACTTTGACAAGAATAATCAAGGAAAATAATCACTTCCTATGTGTGTCTAAGCTATTGAAGTATTATTAAAATCTGTGGCAATGATTCAAAAATGATTGTTTTTTTCACTGTCTTTTTGTCCAATATTTTATATCAGGTTATTACGATTTCTATTTTGTTTACATAAAATCTTTATTCTTTTTTTCTCTTTGTTTTCGAGTTTTCTTGTAAGTGTAGATTGGTAGTTTTATGGGTTTCCTGGAGTTTTCTTTTACGCTTTTTGTCCACACTTTCAGAAGCTAATCTTATGGATTATTTTTTAAAGTTAAAAACTCCTGTATTTTATCTTATTCGTTTATTGATTCTCAGGTTAAATAATCGCCAAAGGTCAAACAATCTCAAGTAAAAGCCTGGCAGTTGAACAACTGTAGTCTTTCACTAGATGGTTTGGTTTGGTTTTATGGCATATCAACCACCGTAGGTTATTTAATGCCAAATCCAGTTCATATATGATTTGTATAGTTGGGCAGCAGTCTTTTATTTAAGCATGTTTGATTAAATAATAAAGACACATTTTGTCTATATAATTTTATTAAGATCCTTAAGTTTCCTGATAAGTGTCTTGTTTCTAGGTTGAAATTGGTAGATAAAATTACCAAAATTGTCCCTAGCGCTTTCGAACCTTGCAAAAACACTCTTTACACATGCAAACAACCCCTGATGATAGCCTATGAAAGGTGCGAAAGCGTTCGGGACAATTTTGGTAAATTCATCGACCATTTTCAACCTGAAACCAAGACACTTATTCAGGAAACTTGAAAGGATCTTAATGAAATTATATAGACAGAATGTATCTTTATTATTTAAGCATATATATGATTTGTAAACATAAGTCAACAAAGTTAAATAGTTCCGAGTATTACTATGTATCACTAACAATTCAATTAAACATGTGTCATTTGTTTACACACAGTTAAATAATCAAACAGTTCTAATTAGCGAGTCATTAGTTTGCACTCAGTTTTAATGTCAAACACTTCTATTTGACACATAGATAGGATTCTATCAGGTGTTACCACTCTGGGCCAAACTGGACCTGGAAGCAATAGAAATGAAGGAGAACTCAGCATTCTCCAAAGCCCCACTATCAGATTGTTTAGTGTCATAAGCAGGACACTCGTTGGAGGAATCTTACCCCTCTGCAAAGACGCAGTCGGTGTATTCTTCAGCCCCAGCCGACTGCACTCTCTTTGACAAGAGGTCCTCATGTGGTGTCCTAGATTACTAAAATACAGTTTATTGGAAATACTTTTTTTTAAAGAATCGTAACTAATACACTATAATTAACTAATTAACAACTATACTTATTACCCGGAATCAATTATTATTCCTTATTGATCTAAAAGATATAGTTTATTCTAAGTTTTCTTTTTTAGACTTATGTTTAGTTGTCATGCGTTTATTGTAGAAGACTCTAAGTCACTGTAGTATGGTGGCAAAAATTCTGGACTACGATCTCGAAAAAAGCGAATTCAAACTTCAGTCGCATTTTTGTGTTTACTTTTGGACTATTACCTTTGGCAAAGGCATGGACCCTTTATCCCTGCCAGCTATGTGTAAAATAGTACCAGTTATTCTTCTACAAGGATGGCTTTAGAATTAAATGACCCATACAAGTTCATATGCCTATAAACAAAGAAATTGAAAAATGTCTTAATACTGTAATAATTGGTAGTTTTCTTTCCTCTTGAAGAAAAGAAGACATAGAGCTTTAAACGACGTCTAAAAAGATTTTATAATTCTTAGTTCAGGTTAAAAGCGTGGTAAGGGTAACCCGAAGCCTTACTTTTTTAGACTTAATTTTCCGATGCAGGTATCATTGGGGAATGAAAAATGTTTTTGTAAACGAGCCGGGTTTTGGTCCGTTTACCATAACCTGGCCTGTTCCCTAATGACAGCTCATTGGAAAAATAAGGGCTAAAACATTTCGGTTTCGGATTACTCTTACTGCTCTTTTAACATGGAATATATTATTTTCGTTTCTGTTGCAGTTTGTTTGTGTATTATTGACATATAAAAAAGATAATCCTATTTGTCAAAGTCTTTCAACTCGCTGGTGCAGAAAACCCAACCATGTAGAACGGTTGTATTAACATTTAGAATATTTGAAACAAAATAACAACATCCGATGGAGAATAGGTTTCTAGAAGCGATATAGAATGTATACAATGGCGTCGTATGATCTCTCAAATTTGATCAGACGGTAATAGTTCACCAAAAAAGTCACCTTTTCCTTCAAAAGTTTTTTCAAACTATGGAAAGAAATGTTACAAAAATATAAACCATATCAAATTAAAAGTAAGTTTTTTTTAAATTGTTAAAAGTTCTTTGTAGTCGTAGTCATTAACAGCAACAATATTTTTTTAAATTGTTGATGAATTCGGAAAATTAGCCATTGTTGAAAACTTACCAAATTAAAAGTTTTGATAATGTTTTATTAGATTTTTTCAACAACGTTAAGACTTGAAAATAGTTTTATGATCTTGAAATAATTTGGTATTAGTTCTTGAATCTTTGGAGAACGGTAAATAGCACCGAAATTTTAAGGATGCCCCAACAATCAATTTTTTTTATCATTAAAAAATATAAGCGAAATCTTAAAGATATTTACAATAACCTGATCG
Organism: Sepioteuthis lessoniana; assembly: GCA_963585895.1. Lineage (NCBI taxonomy): Eukaryota > Metazoa > Mollusca > Cephalopoda > Myopsida > Loliginidae > Sepioteuthis > Sepioteuthis lessoniana. The sequence continues at coordinate 8,102 of CAUZXS010006157.1, forward strand.
AAGGATTTCTATTTAAAGTTTTCAATAATTTTTATGTCATAATTAGGATTGTTTGAAGCTACAATGATCAATTTAAGAGTTGCTATCAATCATTAACTGCCTTAAGTAGCGTTGATTTCGGTACTAGTAGAAACTTGAGGTCCATCTTCTTGTTATGCGCGTGATGTCACAGAAATGTGAACTCGTCACACGACTAAGTAAAATATTTTTTTTTTAAATGAGAAAATTCTGTTTGAATTTCCTAATTCATTCCCTCGTAATAATTAAAACTTTTGAAGATACAAATCAAATAAAAAACTAACAAAGAATCCAACAATTTAATCTATTAAAGTACAAAACAAATAATTTAAGTTATGTAACGCCATTTTCGAAGCCAAATTTGCATGAATAGTTGATTCCGGGGGACACATTCTAGCTAGTTCCTTGATTTCATTTTAGTTGCATTTATTTAATCAGAATACACTTTCTACTATCAACCGTGTGTCTTAGACATTAAACTGTAGCTGTTGGTGAGGCTCCAGTTCTAGACATCTGGGGAGTGTGGAGTACCCTTTTATTGCCATTACTCGCAGATCCACTCTGACTCAGACGGGTAGTATCTGTTAGGGTCCCATCTGTGGGTCGAATAGATCTGTTTAAAAATTATTCGTATTCTTTATGTTCATGCGCCAAAAAAAAAAAAAACTCTTAAGAAACAACTAAACAATAAATGTAAATATGAACGTACAATAAACGCAATTCCCTAACTTCTTGGCATAAAATAACCCTATTCGAGTGGACATGCCGTTAAAATCAATCCGTCATCGATCCAGTATTAAAGCGTAAATACTGCTACTTGTAGTTGGCTATTAATGAAAAACTTTCTTCATCTAAATTATTGAATAACGAGGGAAAAGGGTTTTCATATAAGAATTTTTTATTGGTTTGGTTTTATGGCACATTAACCGTTGTAGGTTATTAATGCCAAATCTATTTTTATACATATAAATAGTTCTATTTCAGACAATTCAACTTAGCATAAATACGCAGTTTAGTTCTATTTGACCCATAGATATGATCCTATCAGGTGCTATCACTCTGGGCCAGAGTAGACCTGGGAGTGATGGCAATGAAGAGGTACTCCGCATTCCCCAAATTTCCAGCATTACTGGAAACTCACCATCAGATTGTTTTGAGTCACATCTAGGACACTCGTTGAGGACGGGAGTCTTACCCCTCTGCAGAGGTGCAGTCGGTGTATTCTACAGCCGCAGCCAAATGGGCTAGTCATATCCAGGACACACGTTGGGGGAGTCCTACACTTTTGCAGAGATGCAGATGGTGTATTCAACAGCCCGAGCCGACTGGGCCAGTCATATAGGATACTCATTGGCGGAGTCTTATTCCTCTGCAGAGATGCAGTCGGTGCCGACTGGGCAAAAGAGTTTTTGATTTACTTGATGTTCATAAACTTCCCATAAGATCAAACACTAAACAGGATTTTTACTTTTATTTTGTCGTTAATTTATTTTATTTCGTTGATAATGGCGTTTACAAATTGTGTAGAATTCTATTTCTGAAAAAGATATTTTCCTCAAAGAAATTACGAGAATGTACAATTTTTTATTAACTTGACAGATGCCATTCTGAAAACTGTATTGAGTAATTTTTTTTTTAATTAAGCCGACATAATTCGAAGATTCAATGAGGAACGAACTCAGAAGAAATGACTTACATTACTAAGTAAGATGGTAATGACTTTAAAACTAATAAAAATTTAATTTTAGTTTTTGAAATACAATATATGGTACAAGGCCTAAAAAGGGGCTATTTATCCTATCATTAACTTAACTAATTTCAATTTCAATTATTGCTTAGATGTGGAACAAGGTCGCATGAATGGGGTGCCCAATGAGAAACGAATTTACTCATGAAGATTTGCTAGTCTAGCTTGCTAACCATTACACCACCCGAGACGCCCAAAGGCAGAAAAACTAGTTAATCGGTGAAAGACCAATGGAAATTATTCCAAATTCTTTCGATAGTTTTCTTATCAAGAAAATATAATGATAGTTTTTAGAGTTGAAAATAACTATTTTTCATCTGTATGTTTGTGTGCTGCAAGAAAGAGAGACGTCTGAGTGAATTTTTCCAGTCGAACTGTTTCGTTTGTGTGTGTGTGTGTGAGAGAGAGAGCGCTTAGATAAGGAGGTAATAATCTATGGTTGGCTTTAGTTTATTAAGCTTAGCTTGAAGAATATGACACCCAATGAGAATCGTACTCAGTAATAATGTCTTAATAGCCAAGCTCGCTAACCATTGCACAACACGAAGCGCCACTGAACGAGGCATAGATTTTGCTCTGTCGATAAGACTTAAAATACGCTTACTGTATCCCCTGCAGAGAGGTAAAACCACACCCAAAGGAAGTGTCCTGGGTACGACACTAAACTGCATTTGGGGGACAAAGGAGACAAAAATGCAGCTCGCCCACCCGAAGGTAGCCTAGTCGAAACTAGGTGCCTAATTAAAGGCCCCAAGTCTGCCATTGTTCCTTTTCCAGGGCCACGCTCCGGACCGAAGTCCAGAACAGGCCAAGCGTCTAGTTTAAGCCGTTAACTGGCATACGTGCCCGGACTCACATTTGGGTTCGTGAAACTGCTTGCCTCATCAGGCTCACATTGCACTAAGTGAGCCGATGAGCAGCACAGACAAGCAGGGTTCGAGTCTCGGCTCGTTCCCGACCTTCCCCTCCCCTTTATTCCCACTTTAATCGGCCTTCGGGCTTTTGACCTTGTGTCAAGTCGTGTCTGGTGGGAGGCAGCGACAAATACTTGACACTAAACTGCATTTGATAGTGAGGCTCTAGTTATCCAATAATTAACTAATTAGAAACTACAACCATTACTAAGAATCAATTGTTATTTCCTATTGATCTGAAAGATTTAGTTTATATAAAGTTGTATTGTTTCCTCTTTTACTGATTTACCAAGCTTTTTGCTTAGATGTGGCACGAGGCCGTATGAATGGGCCACTCAATGAGATTCGAACTCACTCTTGTGGGTTTGCTAGTCAAGCTTGCTAATCATCATACCTCCTGAGGCGCCCAAATCGTTTCCTCTTTTATGTTGGGTTGTCTTAAGTTTATTATTGAAGACATTGAAGTATATATTCAGTTATTTGCTTTTTTTCTTTGACGTTTCAATGGACTCCATTTTATGTTATTGGAAAAAAGAAAAATGATTACATTGCCAAATTTATTTTTAAAATGTCTGTTTCTAAAGAATTTCATTTGTTTAAATTTCTGTGATGAAGCTTGAAAGAATTTTATTATTTAAGTTTAATCTTATATTTTTCTCTAATCTTAGTTCTTGATAACGACTCAGATTTTGACGATAAGAGTTGAATTTTCAAATATGTCTTTTTTTTTTAAAGAGTTTTAACGTGTTATTTTTTGTTGAACGTAAATTGACGTCCTTAAAATCTATCGCAAAAGTCTTAAGTATACAACAGAAAACAAAATTAAGTAAATTTTTACTGTTAAATCTATGAAGAAATAACAGAAGAATCTGGCACAAAAGAACAAATTTAGTGAATAAATAAATCTATTATCAAACAAAAATTGTACAAATAAAAGCTCGATTAAAAATCCATCTCGCAATTTTTTCGGTACATACACGTTAACTTTATCAGTTCGTTAAGGGACTTTCGTGACATAATGCCAATAGCACTTCAGTTAATTTCAAGCAATAATTTAAACCAACTGTCTAAACGATTTAGTTCAGTTAAACCAGTGTTTTTTTTTGTTGTTTTTTTTTTAAAGATTTGGTGTCTTTGTTTATTGGCATATCAACCTTAGTTGATTTTTTTTAATGCTAAAGCCATCCTTGTAGAAGAGCAGCAATGATACTATTTAACCCATAGCTTTGTACTTTTCCCAAGAGTATTAGTTCAAAAGTGAACGTAATAACGCGACTGGAGTTCGAACTAGTTTATTCCGAGGCTTTAGTCCAGTACTTTAGCTATTATGTAGATGGTTTAGAGAAAATTAAAAATTGCTCTTTATCTCTCTCTCTCTCTCTCTCTCTATATATATATATATATATGTGTGTGTATATATATATATATATATAAAGCTGCTTGTTCCGCCAGGGGAAATTTCGTAACTTTTCTTTTAACTTGCGTAATTCATTCATTAGTATTAATTAATAAAATTGATAATTCATACGTGTTGGCTTGGTATCCTACAACCCGAGAAAAAAACAGAGCACATGTAACCGTGATTAAGGTGGGGGATCGAGTGGGCCAGTTGTTACGATCTTGAGAGGTCTTCTTTTTATTTATGTACTTTCACACACACACACACACGTCTAATCTTAAAAAGGCTGCTATATTGATTTTTCCCCTGAGACAAAGCAATCCTCCATTTTTCAGCCAGAAAGTATTTTGAGTGAGACGGGAGGTAAAAATACATTAATACAAATACATGTTAATTATATTAGACATCTGTGTTATTTGGTTAATTATACTGAGGTTAGGTTTAATGATGAATTACCAAATTTATGTCTTCAAGTAAATTCTGAGAGATACGAGTCTTCTATTGGGAAAAGGAAGTCACTTTCCTGCTGAGCTTTCATCATGGTTAGGTGGGTGGATGATCAATATGACTGCTTTTAAGATTTGGACGTTTATTTTGGTATTTGGTGCGTAAAGGTTCACAAATTAAAAAAGGACAATGACTGAAAGGTATTACCTTGATTGTGAATCTAAGTATTACATTTCTGTATAGATTTTTTTTTAGAACGTAGACATTTTCCCAGAGACAGGGCTTTTCTAAAGAAGTGCCTAATATGGGGTTGTGTCAAATTTCTTACAATAACACCTTACACTTACATTTTTTATTCCCATCATCTTAGTGTAACCAAGGTGGGTTGATCAAATCTGTTACAACAATTATTTACAATCTTTGGACGATTGTCCTCAGCTTTGTTTATCACAACGTTCCGGCAGTTGTACGCTCCGGCCTTCTTCAGGTGGTTGGAATGTCGAACTTAACCCTTTATTTCGCTTACCGGTGTAGACTGTTCTTGTTCCACGAGCCATGTTTAATGGATGTCAGTTATCAGTTATCTCCTGTTAATTTCCACTCTGAAAGTTCTCCACTCCCTTGACGACAGTGGATAAAGGCGTTGGTTAGATCCAGTGACATACCCAAAGAGTGTTAGTTCAATACTCGGTGAAGGCAGTGGAGAACTTTCAGAGAGGAAATTAACAGGAGATAACTGATAACTGACATCCATTAAACATGGCTCGTGGAACTAGAACAGTGTACTCCGGTGAGCGAAAATAACATACATTCAAGTAACGACAATATTATACCCCCCCAAAAAAAAAGGGAGGTATAAAGAAATACAATGTCTGACTTGCTCTAAGCAATGCCGTCAACCACCTACTGTCAGTTTAACTTTTGTTAATGATAAAATACCTTCTTTTGGTATTTTGTGTCAAAGTTAATTTTGAAGTCAATTTTAAGGGTTTATTCTTCTTCTTGGAGTCTCCTTCTTGTGTAGACTCAACCTGGACAACCATGTTCTTCTTGTTTAGACTTGTTGAAAGCGAAGATTATTATTTCTTTAAATGAACTTGGAGTAGACCACCGCTTCCTCCTCTTAGATGAATATCTTTCATTTCAACTTGAATTTTTTTCTGTTGAGCCTAAGGAGGTTTTTACCGCATTTTCTGACCCAGCTAACAGCTTCAATTGTCTCAACTTTCTTTTGGAGAGGACAGCATACCAAAACCACAAATAGCTTGCAGTAAGCTTATTGTTTCAACAAATAACAACAAAAACCCTGTAAGGAATAGAGGCAAAGCCTAAGACTAATGGGCCATTACTCAAACAACCTTGCTCAAGAAAACTGCTTAAAGTTGAAGGCGAATAAACAAGGGCTCGCAAAGCAAAAAGAGCGAGCCAAGCAGATCCTTCTATTGTGCGAAAAAAAAAGAAAAGAAAAGAGCAGACCCCTACGGGTCTCACTTAAATGAAAGTAAAGGCGGGGGCTAACAGCACAAGTTCAAAACAGCAAATCAGACTCAAGCAGACATTAACTGCCAAATTTACTAATTTCCACAATGGGTATTGTACAAATTATCAATAAATCAAATATTTACATTCACCATCAAGATAGAAGGAAATTTTAGTCATTTGCTTCATTAAAAAACTATTTTTTACTGAACAGCCATAACAGAAATTCTTCTTAGTGGTTGGGTTAGTTGGTTGGTTGGTTGTTTTGATTTATGGCGTATCAACAATTTTCCAGTCATTTAATGATGAATTAGATTTCAAAGTAAAGTAAAACCGGCTCATTGGCCTAGTGGGTAGAGTGTTTGCCAATGGTCCAGGAGAACTGGGTTCAATCTCAGGTCACGTCATACCAAAGACTTTAAAAATGGTACTTGGTACCTCCTTGGTTAACACTCAGCAATATAAGTATGTATCAAGGGTAAAGTGGAGCAATCCAGGGAAAGGAGTAGCACTCTCCCATACACCATGGTGTAGTAGCTATTGAAAAGAGAGCCTTCTGGTTGCCTTTGACTATGGTCGCCAACTTTACTTTTACAAATTTCAAAACTATCCAGTTTAGTATAAGTATAGTTTTTGTTTACAAACAGGTAAATGTCAAAACAGTTCTATTTCAAACAATTCAGTTTAGCATGAGTAGACAACTTCGATGTCATAAACAGTTCTATTTTAAACGATACATTTTGTATAAGAACACAGTTTAGTTCTAATTGACCCAGAGATAGGACCCTATCAGGTGCTACGACTCTGAAAAAAAGTGGACATGGGAGTGATGGCAATGAAGGGGTACTCCACATTGCCAAAAGATCCAGCATTACTGAAACCTCATCATCAGATTGTTTAGTTTCATTTCAAGGACACTCGTTGTGGGAGGGTCTTACTCCTTTGCAGAGAAGCAGTTGGTATATTCTACCACTGCAGCTGACAGGGCAATTAGTGGTTGGGGGAAGATTAGTTAGTTGATTTATATGGTATATGAACCCTTGTATATATATTCATCTTCCCCTCCACACGAGCACAATGTAACATAAAGTCAATTTTTTGAGTGGAATATAACAGGTTTGAATTCCAAGTATTCATTTTAGACCAGTTGCCATACAAAAGTGGAAGAGCCAAGTCTGTTCTGTTATTTATGCATAGCTGGAGGAAGCAGAGTTTGATTCGTAGCACTTTGTCTAGGATTTGAACTTGGATTGTGGTGTCACCTTCTAATATCAAACTTTGTAGGTTATTTTATTGCAAAATTCTGTTTATATATATGTTGATATACATGTACATATATATATGAGGTGCATACAATAAGTTTCCGGACTTTTTTCGTATGTGCACTTTTATCGATAGTACACACATGAAACTCTAGTCCCCTTTGAAGTAATCTCCTCCGGCTGCAATGCACTTGTTGTACCGTTCCAACAACTTCTGGAGGGCCCCATGGAAGTCCTCTTGTGTAAGCGTGTCAATGACCTTAGTCATAGCCTCTTTCATCTCCTCAATTGTCTCAAAACCACAGCCTCTGAGCTTAGGGAATAAGCAAATGTCACAGGGAGCAAGGTCTTGACTATAAGGAGAGTGATGAACTGTCTTGATTCCCATCTTGGTTAAATAGTCTGTGACAAGGATGGAGTTGTGGACTGATGCATTGTCCTGGTGGAAATGCCACTGATCCGATTTGAAGAATTCTGGCCTCTTCCCTAGGAATCTCTTCCTTAAAACCTTAACATAGTAATCCTAACCCTAAGCCTAAGCCTAACCCTAACCCTCTGGCCAATCAACTCTGGTGTATTGACTTCCTTACTCCTCCCACACCTCTCATCATCCCTCACAGACTCTCTGCCTTCCTTGAATCTCTTATGCCACTCAAAAACTGATGCTCGATTCATGCAAGATGGTCAAAAAGTAGTCTGAAGCATTCCATACGTTTCTGTGGCATTTTTTCCAAGTTTAAAACAGAATTTTATTGCCTATCGTTCTTCTTAAGTGTCCTCACGTCTACATTGCATTTTTAAAATCACCAGCTGTGATAATTAGGCTTTAGTAGGGTGTACTTCAATCGCTGCTGTAGCTGTTCATTTGAACCTGAAATCCTAAAAATTGGTCAGTCATCTTATAAGATGTATAGCAATAACATAGTGAATTTTAAGAGTCTATGACAATTTTAAATGCTCATACGAAAAAAAGTCAGGAAACTTATCATATGCACCTCGTATTTTAGATATTCATATCTATATATATTAAACATATATATATATATATATACATAAAAAATATTTCATTAAATATATATATATATATATATATATATATACGTATATATATATATATATATATATGTATATACATATATATATATTTTATATATATGTATATACATATGTATACATGTATATTTTAGGTATGTATATATATATGCATATTTTATATATATATATATATATATATATATATGTGTGTGTGTGTGTGTGTGTGTGTGTATATATATATATATTTTTTTTTTTTATTCATATATATATTTTCCCAGTTGGCTGGAGCTGTAGAATACACCAACTGCAACTCTGCAGAGTGGTAAAACTGCCCTAATTAGTGTCCTGGATATGACACTATAGAATCTGGTGGTGAGGTTCCAGCGATGCTAGTGCTTTGGGGAATGCAGAGTACTCCTTCATTGTCATTGCTCCCAGGTTCACTCTGGCCACGAGTGGTAGCACCTGATAGTGCCCTATCTATGGGTTAAATAGAACTAACAGCATACTTATGCTTATGCTTAACTGAATTGTTTGAATTAGCACTGTTTGACTAAAATGAATAGCTTGAAATGGAAATGTTTTTGAGAATTAAACTCTACAGTGGTTCCATTGCAATTAAGGATTTCCACGATAATTTAATTGGTTCGATATCATTCCATTTTGTCCAAGCACATTGTTTGGCCTGAGTAACAGCACTGGCTTTTCTTTGCTCTTCCTCAAACATCCTGACTTCTTCGCTCACCATGTCTCTTTTTCCTTTTGGGTCCATTTTGAAGAATACCTTTTTGCTCGTGCTACCCAACCCAGCTCGATTGGTTTGAGTGACGCCTATGATGTCTTTGATTCGTAGGCTGCATTCCGCCTCCTGGGCGGTTTTAACGGCCGACCACTTTGTACCTGATTTTATTTCTGGATACGCCTTCCGAATGATCTCGTCGGCTGAGTCCTTCATCATCATGTGAAGGCGTACTTTCCCAATTTTGAATTCTTCTACCAGTGAAGATATTGGGAGCTGTAGGTTTCCAGAATTGGTATATAAACCCACTTTCGAAAAACAAGGAGGAACTCCGAGCCACTTACGCAGGTATTTGTTGCTGTACTGTTGGATCCGTTCAACACAAGATATTGCAATCTCGTACATCTGTAAGGGCCACAAAAGACGGAGTAGCAGACCATGTTGGTAACACCAAGCCTTCATCCTTCCGGGTAAACAAGTTTTATCAATTGATCTTAGTCCCTTCAAAGCTATTTTCTGGACCTCTGTACCCCTATGATGATCAGTCAGTGGGATTGAATAAAGACGTCCGAGACTCTTTACCGGCTCCTCCCTGACTGTTGGGATCTTATCACCCCCAATTTTGAAATGGATCTCCCTGACAGATCCTCCGACTAACGATAGGCTTCGACTTTTCTTTGGCTTAGCCTTCATTCTCGCCCATGTGAAAAGGTCATAATACCTTTGTAGTAAACATTCGGCAGAGATTTGGGATGGGACGAGAATGGTGATGTCGTCCATAAAAGCTCTGGAAGGAGGAAGAGTCAGATGATCATTTTTCATTACTCCTTCCGACGTATTTGCTGCACCTCGTAAAATGAGTTCCATGGCTAGAACGAAAAGAAGTGGGGAAATCACACAGCCCATCATGATGCCAATCTCAAGTGCCTGCCACTTGGTGGTATAGTTTTTAACGGTAAATTTCATGAAAGCTGAATTGAAGTATTTCATTATGATTTCCTCAACCTTGCTAGGGAAGTTGAAAAATTCGAGGGCCATTCGGATTAAGTGATGTAGAACTGAACCGTACGCATTAGCAAGATCAAGCCAGATCACATGTAGTTCTGTTTTGTCCCTTCTAGCTGAGAGTATTGAGTTCCATATCATTTGTGAATGTTCCAGACATCCGGGGAAGCCAGGTATCCCAGCCTTCTGGACAGATGTATTTATATAATGATTGCTCATCAGAAAGGTTGTCATACGACGAGCAAGAACTCCAAAAAATATTTTCCCTTCTACATTTAGGAGGGATATAGGGCGAAAATTTGTGATACCTTTTGACTGCATTTCCTTTGGTATCCAAATACCATCGGCCAGACACCATTCCTGTGGTACAATAGCCTTCTTCCAAGCCTGCTGAAGGAGGATAGTGAGTTTCCTAAGGACACGTGGGCAGTTTTTATATAACTTGTACGATATCCCATTCAAGCCCTGGGCACTACCTGCGCGTGCCTTATGGACGAAATCTCGAACTTCTTTTGGTTTTATCCCGCTATCATCAAACATTACCGTTGGATCTTGGGGTTTTGGTAAATCTCTTAGATGAGGTATTGGGATACCGTTTAATATATATATATATATTTAATATTAAGATATATATTTAATACATATATATATATATCATTTTCTAATATATACATGTACATATATATATCTAATATACGTACATATATATATTTAGTATTTATATATATATACTTAATATATGTATACTTAATATATATATTTAATACATATATATATTTATGTAATATATCAAATCCATTTATATATATATATATATATATATATATATATATATATATATGTATATATATGTATATATATATATATATATATATATATATATATATATATTCCTCTTCAAAAAACCAAGTGGTCACATTAAGATAATAAATTTATTTCCATCCTGTCAAAAACATTGATATAATCAAAGCTCTATAAAATAACTGGGACTTCTTCAGATAAAAGTGAGAAATGGATTAAAATAGTTTATTTTCACATTTAGAACGCGACTAAAAGATAACCTTATTTCTCCTATAAATTAAAGCAAGTCTAAGCCTTTAAGTAACAATAAATATAGAATTATTATGGTATGTAAAACTACATTCAGTTTCATCATACTTCCAATTTAACAAAGGCAAAATTTACTCTTACATGTCAAAAATTCAAATAATTATAGAAAAAATAAATTATCCAGACCCTTATTTTAAGTACATCAATTTTTCATTTTTAGTATATCAATTTTTATCATTAAATGAACTAAAAAATCCCAAACTCATGTTAATTATGGTACCCCCACCACAAATTACAATAATAGAGTCAAAATTACTCATATAAATTCAAATTGGAATTGATTTACCAATTAGATAAATGATAGTTATTTATTTTCTGTTTATTTATTCCTTTACTCACTCAATTTTGAGAATAGTCTAAATTTATTTCTATTCCCACATGTAGCTATTAAATCAGATCTCTGATTTAATAGGTTACCAGGATCAAAGTATAACATAATTTGTATCTTTTCTTCCCGACACAAATTACATCTACTGTCAAAATATTTTCCATTGATTTTTTGGAGTTAAATTTAAAAATTTTGGAGTTAAAGTCACATTTTCAACTTTTTATTTTAATATATATATATAAAGTTTTTTATATTTAACTTTTAGATATTTAGCTTTTATATATATATATATATATATTTATTATCATATTTCTGGTACAATATATATATTTATTATCATATTTCTGGTACAATATATATATATATATATATATATATATATATATATATATATATATGTATATAAGTAAATAATGGATTGTAATCCAACAATCAAGCTTGGCTGGGTAGAACAAGCACCAAGGTATTCTCCAAAGTGGGTCAAAAAGGGAAAAGAACATGATGAGCAAAGAAATCAGGATGTTTGAGGAGGAGCAAAGAACAGCCAGTGCTGTTACTCAGGCCAAACCATGTGCTTGGACAAAATGGAATAAAATTCAATTATCGTAGAAATCCTTAATTGCAATGGAACCACTGGTGATATCATTCCTTCTTTGATCTACATATGATATCTTATCAAATGCAACCAACCAAAAATTATGGGGATATACCGATTCGGATCTGTGCTTGTCGTGTAAAAGTGATCAGGGTACCTTGAGCCATGTACAACTTGCATGTCCACAATCACTTCTGATGTACATATGGCGATATAACGAGGTGTTAGAAGTGGTCATAGAGTTGTTAAGAGGGCAATGTGAGACAGTAAACAAGCAACCTGTTACAGCCAAGGAACCTTTAATTCAGTTTCTCAAGGAAGGTGAATGCCTTTTGAGGAAACAAAAAATTCCCAATATGAAGCTACTGAATGGAGCTAGCGACTGGAAAGTTTCAGCGGATCTCAAGACATCTCTACAATTTCCAGATCACATTAATCAAACAGAAAAGTGGCCAGACATTGTAGCGTGGTCCAATTCAAAGAAGAATATCCTCCTCATAGAATTGACTGTCCCCTTGAAAGAAAACCAGGTGGAGGCACGTGAATGGAAGAAAAACCGATATGAGACACTGCATGCCGACTAAATGAAAAAGGGTTGGATATGCCTTGTGATTCCTATTGAGGTTGGTTGTCGTGGTTTTCTAGGACACTCAGTCATTTCACGGAATCCCCATTCCAGAGTGATTACGTAACATTAAGAAATGGTTACTTAAAGCGCATAATGAGATCAATGGCCGAAAGTAAACACATTTTAAAAATCACAAACAGCACTAAAAATGAAGATGAACATACAATGAAATTTCTCATTTAGTTGATCCAGCATATATATATATATTTTTTTTTAAATACCATGTCCAGTGGCAAAAGCTGCTTAGTAGCTCCAGGAGTGGCAATACAGCCTTAAGCTACCCAAACTGTTTTATTGTTCCTGATTGGTGGCTGATGAGACCAGGGTGTCACACATGCTTTCACACATATGATTAGAAAATAATATATATATATATATATATATATCAAACATATATTGAATATATGTATGTATTGATTATAAATATATGTACATATATTAAATTTATATCATACATGAAAGATTTAATGGATTATATATGCATATTATAAATATATATATATATATATATATATATATATATATAATGAACAATGCATATATATGATTTAACTATTACAATGCATATATATGAGTTATCAATTACAGATGCTGAAACAATGGAGCAGTTAATCAGTCCATATATGAAAAAATGGTTAGGAGTACCTAACTTCTTAACAAATGTGTCACTATACAGTTTATCAATGAAGCTAAAACTTCCAACGTTGTCACTTGTTGAATGATTTAAATTTGGTAAAGTGTGAGTTTTACAGATGCTACATGACTCTTGTGACCCATTAGTGAAGAATTCCCAGCCTTTCATAATAACCTGTCAGAAACGGAAGGCAAAAATAGCTGTAGAGAATCCAGAATTGGCTCTTAAGATGAAAGAAATAATGGCACTATGGCAAATTGGAGGGCTGGCCTAGGCCTTCATCCACAGTGTAGATGGTTCAAGGATTCTACAATAAAAGATCGAAAAAAGGTTTTCAGAAGAAATTCATCATTGCTGTATATATATATATATATATATATATATATATATATATATATAAAGTTTTTAAAATTCATAAAACAACATTCATCTGGCAGTTAATAAGATGGAATGAATTCATTCCATCTTCATTCATCATATGAATGTTGTTTTATAGATTTTAAAAACTTTTATAAACTTTATGAAACCTAAGGTCACAGAATATTTTCCATGGATTAAATATATATATACCTATTATATATTTATTTATTATCATTATCATATATATATATATATATATATATATGAAGAGTAAATAAAGGATTGTAATCCGACAATATGTAGAAAAACTGATAACAACGATCCAAGAGGAAGGAATGATTTATTAACGGGTCAACACTATAGTGTTTTGGTTCTACTGAACCATCATCAGGACCATGAGGGGTGATATTAATAATTTTAAGTTAACGATGGATGATTAGAAATGTGAAATACAAAAACCTACAGGAAAATATGTATAGTTAGAAAAAGTTAGCCGTTTAACTGGCAAATCAGCGTTTGATGTTTAAATTACGTCATTTGACTAATTAGGAATATTGTATAGAATTATGTACGTTGTTTAACGAGAAAGATTACGAGACAGAAAGAAGAAAAGAAAGAAAGAAAGAACAAAGGAAGAATAAAAAGCATGGAAATTATGAGATATACGGAAAATATTAACTAAGGATGGAATATATTGTA
>CAUZXS010006158.1:0-90306 GCA_963585895.1 Sepioteuthis lessoniana
AAACAGACCGAAAGAAAGAAAGAAAGAAAGAAGAAAAATACCGATTAGTAGTAAGAAAGAGAAAAAAAAGATCGAGCGAGCGACAAATAGAAAAAGAGGGAGGAACGAAGAAAGAAAGAAAGAAAGAAAGAAAGAATAAGGAGAAGCAGAGAAAGAGCAAGGTACGAAGAGAGAAATACGGAAAAAAGAAGTCAAACAAAGCAAAACAAACAAACAAAAAAACAAAGAAAGGAAGGAGTAGAAAATAAGTAGAAGAAAGAGAGAGACAGAGACAGGGAGGAAAAAAGAGATAGAAAGATTTGAGGTCAACAGGCCCCTGGCTTCGGCTGGGTTACCTTCGGGTGTGGGCATTATTGACACCTTTGGATAGCACTGGATCTAGCTGTACAGTTTAAGCTATAATCAGGCATCCGTGCCTGGACCCATGTCCAACTAGGCTCATCAGGCCCACATTGCACTAAGTGGACCGATGACCAGCATAGCCAAGCAGGGCTTGAGCCTCGGCTCGTGTCCGAACTTCCCCTCCGCTATAATTCGACCTTCGGGTCATTTGACTTTGTGTCAAGTCCTGTCTAGTGGGAGGCAGAAGCAAATATCGGAAGAATAGGAAAAAGGAGAGAGAGAGAGAGCAAACAGAGCAAAAAAAGAAAGAAAGAAAAAAAAAGAAAGAAAGAAAAAGAAAGAATGAAAGGAAAAGCAGAAAAATAGGTAGAAGAGAAAAAGAGAGAGAGAGAGACAGAGAGAGAGAGACAAAGAAAGAATTAGAGAGTGAGGGGGGGAGAGAGATCAAACTAAGCAAAAGAAAGAAAGAAAAAAGTGGAAGAATAGGAAGAAGGAAAGAAATATACACAAAGAAAGAGAGAAAGAGAAAGAGAGAAAGAGAAAGGGATCAAACAGAGCAAAAGAAAGAAAGAAAGATCCGGCTCAGAGTGAACCTTAGATTAATGGGAGTAAAGGGTATTGTACATTACCCAAGCTCCAGAACTAGAGCCTCACCATCGATTTTCAGCTGCAAAATAGTTTTCCTTCTAGACTAGTTGCCGTATCAAGGCTAAAGGAACTGTTCTTCTATTTTTACATAGCTGGCGGCGGGAAAACCGATGGGTTCATGCCTTTCCCTTGGGCAAACAGCCTTGTTCGAGATCTTAATGTTAATTTCCTAACACAATAACCGTTATGCTGAGAGTGCCTCCATTAACTAATGGTGACCATTTCATAAGCAGAAACTTAATAAATAAACACTTTTTGGATGAGCTAATAACTGAAGAATGGTTAACGACTGGGTCACAGATTCTACCGAACAACGTTCCACAGATTTTAAATTTAAAATATTTCCTTCTCAAAGATAGGTTACCTAGCCAAGTTCACTATATTATTTATCTGTAGCTGGTGGAGTTGATAGATTCAAGCTTTTCCCAAGGACATTAGAGCGAAGTAAAGTGCAAAAAACCTGTACAGGATTTGAACTCGGCTTCTTTGAGTCAATTTTTTGGGCGTGTTTTCGGCTTAAATACAAGTGAAAAGCTGTTGTATTTTACAAAGCTTTTAACTTAGATATGGCACAAAGCCGTATGAATGGGGCACCCAATGAGACTCGAACTCACTCATGAAAGTTTGCTAGTCTTGTAGTAATTTACGAAGATCTTGATTTCGATGTGGCACCAGGACGAATGAATGGGGTACCCGATGAAACTTGAACCCACTCGTAAAGGTTTGCTAGTCTAGTTGTAATTTAAGAAGATCTTTGCTTCGATGTGGCTCATGGCCGTTTGAATGGAACACCCAACGAAACACGAATTCTCTCGTGAAGATTTGCTAGAGTAACTTACAAACCATTACACCACCCGAAGCCCCCAGTAGTAATTTACTATGCTTTTAACTTAGAGATGGCACAAGGGCGTATGACTGCAGCATCCAATAAGACTCGAACTCATTCGTGAAGATTTGCTAGTCTAGCTTGCTAACCATCACACCACCCAAATCGCCCTTATACAAGAGAAAAACTAGAAGACTAGAAGATATGTTTGGTTTATTTGTTTAACGGTGTGTCAATTCCTTATGGGTTATTTAATGCCAAATTTTTTTTAATTTGTAAATATTTGAATGTATACATAACGATAACTTTTACAAATAGTTGTAAAGTTTCAAGCGCATTCCTGGTTTCTTTGCATATCAACCTTCGTAGGCTATTCTATGCCAAATCTATCCTTGTAAAATATCGGTACTGGTACTATTTAACCTCAACCGATTTCATGCTTTTTCCCAAGGAATTGGTCTGAAAATAAATACGAGACTGGAATTCGAACTCAATTACAACACTATGCAACGTAACTACTCCACAATAGATCATAAACAATTATCTAGTATTATTATCAAATACAAATATTTTCTGGGAGTGATAGTATTGAAGTGATGAATCTATGATTCACAGATATCAGGAACTGAAGCCTCACCATCTGATGCAATTTACTGTTATACGCAGAATATTCCATTTATTTTAAGGGGTGGGGTCTGAACCCTCTCCAGGAAACGTAGTGGTGTAATGGTTAAAGCGCTGGACTGCGGAATCGTAGTAAGCGAGTTCGAACTCCAGTCAGGTTATTGCGTTCACTTTCAGACAAATACCCTTGGTAAAGGTAAGAAACTCCTTATATTACCCCTGCTATGGGTTAAATATTACCACTACTGTTCTTCTAGAAGGATGGATTTGGCATTAAATAACCCATGAAGGTTGACATGCCATTGAACAAAGAAACCAAACCAAATCAGAGGTACTTGGCATATCTTAAGCCTCACCTATGTCGATTGATAATTTAGATAATCTAGATGATTTCAAATAACCAATAATCTTCTGTGTCCCAGTGGTGTAGTGTCTAACATACTGGACTGCGACACAGCAGTTAACAAGTTCGAACCCTGCTCGCGCTTTATAGCGCTTTCTGACAAATACCCCGGGGAGAAGTATGAACTCCTCCCCCCCCGCAAAAACTATCAGTTAAACAGTACTACCACTGTTCTTCTTCTGAAAGGCTTCGGCACAAAATAACCCACGAAGGTTGATATGCCATTAAACTATGAGACCAAACCAAACCAATTTCAGCTTCAAATAATCCTTCTTCCGACAAATAATTTGCAAACAGACACAAGTTTTAATAATAATAATAAGTGAACTATTAAAAGCTAAGAAACAAGTGGGCGACAGTGATACCAATTGTAATGGGTTCACTTGGAACGACCCCTAAAAGGCTTCATAAGGGGTCTAGAACAGTTGGATATCGGAGGATGAGCCGAGACAATCAAAACTACAGCATTGATCAGCCAGAATACTGAAAAGAGTCCAGGAGACTTGCAGTCACTCAGAATCCAGTGAAAAATTATCAGCCAACTGTGGTGTGAAATATTCGGATTAATAATAATAATAATAATAATAAGTGAATGTAGCAAAATAGCGTTTAGGTTTGTTACACGTACACCTTCAAGAATTCGACGGATAGTCAAAATTTGTGATGTCGTGGATCGATTTCTCCGAAAACCATTTCAGTTCTTCTAAAGTATCTTCTCAATTTGGGTTCTCTACGGTTGTTTAGAAGAGGATTTTATATCTTAGCCGCTATGGATGTAAGGGTTATACCTCGGTAGTTTTTGGCTATTCCAAGGTCACCCTTCTTAGGGAAGCGGGGAGGCATCCTTTTTTCAGCCTGTCTATTGTGTTTTGATTGTATACGGCATTACAGTGTCGGGGCAGTATGTCGTCAAATTCCCTGGTCTTCCGTACTTCTGGGGGTATTTCATCAAGTCCTGCTACATTTCTCTTTTTAATTTTTCTTAGTACTGAGTCGAGTTCTTCTTGCGTAAACTGTCCTTGTTTGATGACTAATTATTTACAAATAATTCTTTTGATTGGTTCATGAGTAACTTTCGGAGGGTTTCCGTGTAAATTCTCGAAATTTTGTTTCCATAGTTGTATTCGTTCTTCTTGTCTGGTAGCTTTCAGTTTAGCTTTGGCTGTGCTCTTTCTTCTGCTCATTTCGTTTATCGTTTGCCATGTTATCCTAGATTGTCTATCTTCAACTGAGTCTGTAATCCTATTGATCTGATTTTGTATGTATTCTGTTTGTTCTTTTAGGTATATGTTAGCTAATTCTTTTTGTGCCTTTTTAAGTTTCCGGGCATTAGTATTGGTTGGTTTCTTCCTATTGCTTTTGGGAGCAATTTTCACGTCAGCACGATTTTTTTCTAACTGCTAATGTCTCCCATGGGACTCAAACTTTAGCTCTTTCTTTTGTTGGTATGCATTTTGCTACTGCTTCTAAGTGGGCATTACCGAAATTCTCATATTCGTCATTCGGAGTATATGTTTCTTACTTCTCCTGTAGTGCATCGAATTTGTTTCTTTGTATTAACGCATATTTATCACTAATACGAGGTGCCTTCAATAAGTTTCCAGACTTTTTTTGAACAGGCATTTAAAATTGTCGCAGACTCTTGAAAATTTAGTATGTTATTGCTATACATCTTATGAGATGACTGACTAATTTTTATGATTTCTGGTTCAAAGGAACAGCTACAGCACCAATTGGAATACACCCTACTAAAGCCTGATTGTCACAGCTGGTGAATTTCAGAAATGCAATCTGGACGTGAGGACACTTTAGAAGAACGATATGCAATAAAATTCTGTTTTAAACTTGGAAAAAATGAGTGATGATGAGAGGTATGGGAGGATAAAGGAAGTCAGAAGACCATAGTTGATGGGCCAAGTAAAGAATTTCATGGATAAGGACCGTCGTGTGTCTATAGAGACAATAGGTGCACAGTTTGATGTCAGTGTGGGAACTGTACACACAATTATTCGCGAGGAACTGAAGATGCGGAAGATTTGCGTGAAGTTTGTCCCAAGGGTGTTCAGAGATCAGAAAGAAAGACGTTGTCATGACAACAGGGAGATGGTCAAGCTAATCAATTCAGATCCTGCAGTTGTTGATACTCTGATGACCTGCGATGAAAGCTGGATCTACTGCTATGACCCTGAGACCAAGAGACAGAGTTCCCAGTGGAAGCATGCTGGCTCTATCCGACCCAAGAAGGCCAGACAGAGCAAATCCACCCACAAACTTTTGATGATCCCTTTTTTTTTTGACAGCACTGGCATGATCTACATGCACTGGGCTCCCACTGGACAGACAATCAGCAAGGAATACTATGTTGAGGATTTAAGGGAGTTCAGGAAGAGACTCCGTCGGAAGAGGCCAGCACTTTTCAAATCGGGTCAGTGGCATTTCCACCAGGACAATGCACCAGTCCACAACTCCATCCTTGTCACAGACTATTTGACCAAGATGGGTATCAAGACAGTTCCTCAGTCTCCCTATAGTCCAGACCTTGCTCCCAGTGACTTTTTCTTATTCCCTAAGCTCAAGGAAAACTTACAGGCTCTCGTTAAGAGAGAAACTAGAGGTTCATGCGTGTACTCTCAATGAAATGCCCATACAAAAAAAGTCTTAATAAAAGTATTAATTAAAAGTATTTAATGAGTCTTGTATCTCTGTTATTGTTGTGGCTCCGGAAAGGGTCACTAATGGAAACGCAAACACGGATAGTAGATAACGGATTATATTACACAAGAAAGATAGAGTTACATAGAAAAGGTAAGAAGTCTCGTACTGATCGTATAACACCGATAGTGATCTGCCCTTCTGGCAGCGAAATCTCTGTACTAATAACGGTGAGAAGACTCCATTATAGTAAGATGGGTAAGGTTACCACAACACACCTCCCGCTAGCCTTTTCCTTCGTAAAAATTATGTTAATATTTTTTTTGGGGGGGTCGATCATCAACGGGTCGGTGAATTTCCTTTTCCTCCCTGACCGACGTATTTCAGGTGTTGGTTGGGGAGGATCTAAATTGAACATGTCGAAAATGGGGTCTATTGGCTCTTCTTTCTGTTTGTGGTACGTCGTTGGAGTCGTTCAAACGGTGTTTCCGTAACTGATTCTGGTGTCTCTTATGTGTGTATTTGGGTCCTTCTTCAATGTACACCATACCACCAATTCTTTTTTAAATTATTCCACGTTCCCAACAGGACGTGTTATTTTGATATTTTTAAAATGAATTTTTTCTCTCGGATTGAACCTTTTTTAGTCGCTAATGTGGTCTTTCGGAGCTTATTTTGTTCCGGGAGTAGCTTATCGAAGACGGATCTTATCTTTCTGGCAAACGTCGTTTGGTGAGACTGCCAGTGGTGTATTGGGATTGGGTGTGATTCTGTATACCTGCAGAAATTGCTGTAGTGCCTTGTCCGTCGGGATACCTGATGCTTTTTTGAGTGCTCGCTTTAACGTGTCAACAAAACGTTCAGCCTGGCCGTTTGATCTTAGGTGATATCGCGGTGTAGTTATGTGCTTTATTAGGAAGATTTCGCAGAACTGCTTGAATTCGGCTGATGTGAATTGCCTTCCGTTGTCGCTGACCACACAATCTACTACACCGAACTGCGCAAACAGTACATGTAGGAACCCAGTAGTTGTCCGCGTAGTAGGTCTTCTGCATCTGAGAACCTCAGGCCATTCAGAGTAACTATCCACAACAATTAGGTAGTGGAAATCTTCCAGCGGACCCGCAAAATCAACATGTATCCTCGACCAAGGTTGTTCTGTTTTTGGCCAAGGTTTGAAAGTAGTGGGGGGTGCTTTTGCCGCTAAGGCACGGCCTTTACATTTTTCGATCATATCCCTAATGTCGTTATCCATCTTCGGCCAATAAACATAGTTTCTCATGAGACTCTTCATTCTATTTATTCCTGGATGTCCCGTATGGAAATCTCTAAAAATTCTGTTTTGCAATTTCTTTGGTATTACGACCCTTTCACTATATTGGCGGACGTTGTCACATAGTGAAAATACTTCTGGTACTATTTCGTTTTTTGCTGTGATTTTCTATTTAATATTGGTAATAAAGTCGTCGTTTACTGCTTCGCTTTTTATCTCGTGTAGCGTGACAGGCAGTTCTTTGATGGTGTTGGCTATTATGTCTTTAATTTCGCAGTCTGTTCGTAAGGCTGCTATTATTGTGTCCTCGAAGGGTTCACTATACTTTGGTACCAACTTTGATAGTCCATCTGTGTGGCTAATCTGTTTTGACAAGAGGTTTTCGATTTTAAAATTGTAATTCAGTAAAATCGTTCCCCATCTTTGTAGCCTATTGGCAGCATAAATTGGTAGACCCTTTTTTGATCCGAAAATGGTTATTAGGGGCTTGTGGTCTGTTTGTAGAGTAAAGAATCTGCCATGCAAGTATCGGTGAAATTTTTTCACTGCAAATATTATTCCCAAGGCCTCCTTTTCAATCTGGGAATAATGCTTTTCGCCCGGAAGAAGGGTTCTAGATGCGTGGCTTTTTTGTCCCATCGGGCATTTTATGTAGGATACACGAACCAACCCCATATGAGCTGACATCGCTTGCGACAATGATCTCCAGCTTCGAGTCATAGTGTGTGAGAAAAAGATCAGATATTAATGCCTTTTTAATTTGGTCAAATGCTGTTTGACATTCGGGCGTCCATCTCCACATTTTATCTTTTTTTAGTAGTTCGTTTAGCGGGACGCAGAGAGTCTCTTCACTTACGTTGGCAGGGCTTTAGCAGGAGATGATGTTGCGCTGGGGTTGCCATTAAAGTAGCTACCATCATCTCAGTTGTATTTTCTCGATATATTTAGTGATTTTAGGGCCCGTGGTCCTATTAGCATACCTGCACCTATCGTGGCATTGACAGAGTTGTTCCATGCAGTTGTAGGGGCTAACATCCATCCATTGCCAGTATCGTGATATTTAATATACTTTCTATGAGTGTACCTGTGTTTTTGTATGCATATTATATCTATGTTATGATCTATCGCCGATGCTGTCAGCTCCAGAAGTTGTCCTATTCTATTTAAAGTTCTATCGTTGAATGTGGCTATTTGTATTGTGCGTTTGCATTTTAGCAATTTTTGTTTTAATATGAGCTCTGTAGCTGATTTTTTAAACACTAAGGCTAAGGCTCCAACTTCAGCAGGACGCGCCCCTTTTGACCCGCGCGAAGAGCGATGCGGTTTGGACTGGTGGTTTGAGTGTGGGTCATGATAATCTTTTGATAGCTGTTTTTATTCTCATCAATAGAATTTACCCTTATAGATGAGCATCAGTAGTTCCCCGATCGAACTATTTGATTCTAGCCGTAGAACGTAGGATTCATACACATAAGGTCTGGTTAGGCATGGCATTGAGCCGTCAGAAGGTTTATCTGATCACCTTTACGTCCACCATGCTGCTTCCAATGGCTTTCGAAAAAAAATTTTTTTTCTTTCTCTTTTTTTTTCTCTTTTTCTCCCTTCTGCCAATATTAAGTTTTAACTTAGTAAAAGTCCACAATTCCTTTTTTTTAAATTTCATCAATGTCCTTATTTATGGTTCATTGCATCCTTATAGGCATCTTATTTTACGCTAATTAGGTTTTCAATTTCTAATAAAGTCCAATTGTATTTGCTTCTCTTGATCATATTCAACTGTTAATTGGATTTACAGTATTTGCCTTTGCATTTAAAGCACAGATAATATTCAGCAGCGATTTTACAAATAAAAAATAAAATCATTCATGCATTTTAAAATGACAATATAGTAAAGACAACATATAACTGACCGTTATTTGAACTCTACCAGTGTTGGAGTGAATTTGCTCAGTATTTTGATAGTATATTTAACACAGTCCGTGTCACCTAGGCTTCTAAATATTTTCTTTTATACAGATATACGTGTTTTCTAGCGCTTGGGAAAGAGGGTTATTCAGTTATTCCATTTCCCCCTCAGAGGAAATTTCAGTTTCTTGCACAGTTCCCACTGGATCACCTACCCCATCAAGTCAGGTTGGGTTGGGTTTTATGGCATATCAACCATTGAAGGTTATTTAATGCCTAATCCATTTTTATGTAAATAATCTGTTCTATTTAAAACAATTCAGTTTAGCATGAGTACACAGTTTAATTGCCAAAAACATTTCCATTTCAAACTATTGAAGCAGTTATATGTAACAATTCAGTTAAGTGTAAATACAGTTTTAATGTCAAAAACAGTTCCATTTCAAATTAATCAGTTAAGCATAAGCACGCAGTTTAAATGTAAGTACGGTTTAATTGTCAAAAACATTTCTATTTCAAGCTATTCAGTTTAATCAAAAAATTCATTTTGCATAAGTATACTGTTTGTTCTATTTAACCCATAGATAGGGCCCTATCAGGTGCTACCACTCCGGGCCAGAGTGGACCTGGGAGAGATGGCAATGAAGGGGGTACTCCACATTCCCCAAAGCTCCAGCACTGCTGGAACCTCACCATCAGATTGTTTTGTGTCATATCCAGGATACTCGTTAGGGGGAGTCTTACCCCTCTGCAGAGAAGCAGTCGGTGTATTCTACAACCCATCAAGTCAGGCTTGTTCTTGTTCTCCCTTTGTGTTTATTTGCTGCACTCACTTATATAATTAACTGCTTCATCTCTTTCACCAGATCACCTACACTAGCTATTTTTTCGCGTACTATCAATTTTTGCTTTGATATGATTGGTCCTTATGGCTTCATTCTATTCTACTATTCATCATCATGTCACGCTGCCAGCACATATCTCCCTGACCCTCTCTCGCCAGCCGTCTCTATTGTCCATCGCTCCCGAGAGGTCTTTAGGGCTTTATCCTGTATCCGCACAGAGCTGTTGTATATAGGTTCTAGTTAGTCGTCTTACCTTTGCTCGTCCATCTGAAGGGGTCCACAGTAGTATGTCGCTTATGAGTTCGACCTTACTTTTCCAGCAGTGTCCCGCATGTCTGGTTCGTCTAACTTGGATAGTTTTCGTGAGAGGTTGTAAGTAGCCGTACAGTTGCTCTTTTGTGGCGTGTTGCTCGAGGACTTGTTCAATACAGCTCGCAGCATTCTTGTGTAACCCTATTTACCAACCCCTCCGCTCGGGCAGGATATGACACAAGGTCAATTTTTAAGCGGAGTTTAACAGGTTTGAATTCAGAGTTTTCCTTCTCCTAGACTAGTTGCCTCACCAAGGCTGAATAACCCAGTCTGTCCTACTATTTACCCATAGCTGGAGGGAGAATAATTGGATTCATACCTTACCCAAGGGTGTTAGTGCTATGTGAAATGCAATCACTCTCGTCCAGGATTTGAACTCGAGTCGCCGTTTCCATTTCCTACGACGATAACCATTACACCACGGGCATCTTCTTGTGTAATTGCCGTTAAGCTTTTTCTCCGTACGTTTAGTTAAGGTTCCCATGGTTCATCCACGTAGTAGTATTGACATTCTGCTATAATTAAAAATTAATTTTCTCTTTTTAGGTTTTCGCTATTTTATCCGTTTCATCTCAGTGTCATCATAACATACACTAGCAATTCTGTTGCGCATTAATACTCCTAGCGAATTTTTCACGCCAGCGTTAGCTGATGGTCTTTCACTGGAGTGATGACAAGTCTCTTAAAAGTCATCAGGACTTTCTCAGTATTCTGGCCAATCTCAGGGTCTCGAATCGTCCTTCGATTTCCAACTCTTCCAGCCCTTTTATCAAGTCTTTGGGGATTGTTCAGATTGGTTCTCTGGCAAGGTCTAAATACTTGTCTCTTATTATTATTAATATTATTTTTTCTTCTTGCGAGTTTTTCACTTCAGCGTTCGCTAATGATCTTTAACTGGATTCTGAGTGACAGCAAGTCTCTTCAAGTCTCCAGGACTCCGCTGAGTATTCCATCCGATTTTAATAATTCTAACTGTGGTCTCGATTTTTCCTGATTTCCAGTTTTTCCATTTTTTTTCAAGCACTACAAATACAATTGGTATCACCGTCACTCTCATGTTTCACTGTTTTTTGTTGTCTTTTTTTTTTTTTTTTTTTTTTTTTTTAGTTCTCTGGTCAAATTTTAATGTTTTACACAATTCCGAGTGAATCACCTTTCCTAACCAGGACAATGCACCAGTCCACAACTCCATCCTTGTCACATACTATTTGACCAAGATGGGCATCAAAACACTTCCTCAGCCTCCCAATAGTCCAGACCTTGCACCCAGTGACTTTTGCTTATTCCCTAAGCTCAGAGGCTGTCGTTATGAGACAATTGAGGAGATGAAAGAGGCTGTGACGAAGGTTATTGACACGCTCACACAAGAAGACTGCCAGAAGTTGTTGGAACGGTATAACAAGTCCATTGCAGCCGGAGGATATTACTTCGAAGGGGACAAGAGTTTCATGCGTGTACTATCAATAAAAGTGCCCATACGAAAAAAGTCTGGAAACTTATTTAATGATCCTCGTAGGTCTTCACAAAACCTACACTTGCTATTTTTTTGCGTATCATCAATTTTTGCTTCGATATAATTTGTCCTTATGAAATTATTTTGTTCTGGTCTAAGCAATTCAGTTTCTCTCTTAAAGTTTCCCTTTTCTCTCATGTACAATAATTGTGCATACATTATTATTTTAGGAGGGGCTTGGTGTAATCGTCTTCGTCGTTGGAAAAGAACTGGGAGAACCAAGTTCAAACATTGGATGAGGCTGTTTACATTTCACATACTGCAAATACCCTTCGGAAAGGAATGATCCGGATTATTCTACCTTCAGCCATGGATAAATAGTAGGGCAGACTAGGCTTTTTAACTTTGTTAAGTGTTATAGTATCATCCCTATTTTCGATACACAATGGACTCTTCCAAAATGGATATAATATTTGACTGTAATCCACTCAGGGGGTAGGTAGCAAGAGTTACACTGGCGACATTGTATTACTTGTTTTACTGTAATATATAACTTTTATTCTTCTCTCTGTCTCTCTCTCTCTCTCTATCTCTCTCTCTCTCTCTCTCTCTCTCTCTCTCTCTCTCTCTCTCTCTGAATATGTGTTTATCTTATTTATTTTATGCTCTTTTCCAATGACATAACAGTAAGGTGACGGGTCTAGGAAAAGGAAAACTCTGAATTTCAACCTGTAAAATTCCGCTTAAAAATTGACCTTGGGTCATATCCTGTTTAAGTGGAAGAGTCAAAAATGCATTATTATTATCATCAAGAATAGTTACATAAAGTCATAATTACTTACCTATTGGAGAGGCCCGTGGTGTAATAGTTACCGTCGTAGGAAATAGACACAACGACACGAGTTCAAATCCTGGAAGAAGCTGATTGCATTTGACATAGAAGCAATACCCTTTTGGGAAGGTATGAATCCTATCATTCTCCTTCCAGCTATAGGTAAATAGTAGGGCAGACTGGGTTCTTTAGCCTTGGCTTGGCAACCAGTCTAGGAGAAGGATAATCCTGAATCAAAATCAGTTAGACCCCGCTTAAAAATTGACCTTGTGTCACATCCTGCCCAGGTGGAGGGTTTTGTAAGTACAAATATAATTGCTTATCTTTGATTTTCATCTCTAGTCACTTAAAACTATAGAATTCTTTAAAAAAAACAATGACTTCCTCATTAAATAACCCAACTATGGATAACATGCTGTACAACTGACCAACCATTTTCTTTCTTTCTCCTCTTTCTGATTGCTTTCTTCCACTACTTTTGATTCATCTCTATTTTTACAATGCTTTGCTAACTCAGTGATATAGGAATACGATATCTGCAGTGGTCAACCATCAGACACATCACTGTTTCTTTCTTTCTTTCTTTACACTTTTTATAATATCTTTTTTCCTTTCTTTCTATGGTTTTCATAATCTATTTATCTATTTATTTTGTTTTCATAATCTTTTTCTTCTCACCCTTCTTTTCTTCATAATCTTTCTTTCTTTCTTTCTTTCTTTCTTTCTTTCTTTACACGTTTCATAATATCTTTCTTTCTTTCTTTCTTTCTTTCTTTCTTTCTTTCTTTCTCTACACGTTTCATAATATCTTCCTTTCTTTCTTTCTTTGGTTTTCATAATCTTTTTCTTTTTCCCATCTCTTTTTCATAACCTAACTTTCTTTCTTTCTTTCTTTCTTTCTTTTTTTATTCATTTATTTATTTATTTTGTCTTCTTCATCTTTATTCTTCTCTCCCTTCTTTTCTTCATAATCTTTCTTTATTTATTTATTTATTTCGTTCTTTCTTTGTCCCCTTTGATTCACCTGCTCTTTATCTCTCTTTATCTATCATTCTTTTTTTCTCTGTGAGCACGAAGAAAAGGTAGAAAAAAAAAGGCATTTAAAAAAAAATGATAGAATGAGAGTTTTTTTATTTAAAAAAAAAACGGCAACAACAACAGCAATAACAAAACACACTGTGAAGAAGACGGAAGTCTAGTTTATATATACCGTACCCAGGGCTAAAACAAACAAACAAATAAACAAAAAATAGACAACTGCATATAACGGCCATCTGTGAATCTCGCATTACATCTGATCTTATTGCACTTAAGTGTTTAGAGAAAGAAGATATTTTCTTTACTTGCTTTGAGAATAGCAACTTTGACATAAGCCTGCCAACATCCGTTTGCAAAACGCCCATTGCTCAACACTCATAAAATCTCTACATGGTATGAACTAATTATTGCCACGGGGAACTATTACTGTTGCTTACAATGGCTACCGGTCGTAATTGATATCCTTTTGTTTATTTATTTATTCATTCATTTATTAGGGTGTATCAAAATTATTTCGTTTTTAAAGACCTTTGCTCCAAATCTTATTTCATAGATATATTTGAAGATAATCTATGACGACACTATTGTAAGATGGCAGAAGTGTCTTGCGGGAATTTTGCTTCCAAACAGGATTCAAAAGCCGTTGATCGTCGTCCCTATTCGACTGAACGATTGATTGATTGATCTTTGATGTTGAGATTGTATTCCTTTATTTTCTTGCTTTTTTCTTTAATTTCTTTGGGTTTTTTCTTTTGTTTTCACCTTCTTTTTTCATTTATTTTACCTTTTATTTCATTTTATTTTTTATTTTTTTCTTTACTTTTTATCATTTTTTCTTTAGCTTTTTCTTGTCTCTTTTGTTTTTCCTTCTTTTTTTCTTTACAATTTTCCTTTTCTTTTGTTTTTTCTTCTTTTTCTTTTTCTTTTTCTTTTTCCTTTTCTTTATTCGCTTTTTGCTCGAACTTCTTCCTCGTTTTTCTATTCTTTTCTTTTGTTTTTCATTGTTTTTCTTTTCTTTTCCTTTTGTTTTTCCTTCTTTTAATTTCTTTTTTTCCATTTTTTTCTATTTCTTTTTTGTTTTTCACTCTCTTCCTTTTTCCCTTTTGTTTTTCTTTTTCATTTTCATTTTTTCCTTCTTTTTCTTTTATTTTTCTTTTATTTTGTTTTTCATTCACTTTCTTTTTTCTTTTGTTTTTCTTTTTTACTTTCTTTTTTTTCTTTTTCTATTGTTTTTTTTTTTTTGCTTTTTTGCTTTTCATTCTCTTTCTTTTCTTTTCGTTTTTTCCTTCTTTTTCTTTTATTTTTCTTTCTTTTTCGTTTTTCATTCTCTTTCTTTTTTCTTTTGTTTTTCATCTTTTTCCCCTTGTTTTTCATCTTTTTCCCTTTTCATTTTTCTTTTGTTTTTCTTTCCTTTCTCTCTCTTTTCCTTTTCTTCCCTTTGTTTTTCCTTCTTTTTCTCTTTCCCCTATTTTTTGCCTAGAGGTTAAGAAATCGCATTTATTGTTCGTTCATATCTACATTTTTTGCGTTGGTGTTTCTCAAGAATTTTCAAACGAATCTATTTGAGCCATAAACTGAACCATTACAAGTACTACCACTTCGATTCAGAGTGGTTCTGGGAGTAATGACAATGAAAGAATACACTCCCCAGATCTCCAGAACTAGAGCCTCACCATCAACATGTAGTTTAAAGTCATACCCATGGTCTAACTCCTCTGTGGGGAATACAGTCAGTGTATTCTTAGCTTCATTGATAGCACATTTAGTACAGAATTTTTAAATTGGAGTAACCTACTCCAATTAAAACATTCTGTAATAAATGTGCCTTTTTGTGAATTTGCAACCATCATTCACAAAGGAAAAAATCTCTTCGAATTTTCTTCATTTCTAAATTAATTCTTTTTTTCATTTTCTACTTTTCTAAACGTTAAAATTAAAAAAAAATTGTTTCTTGCCCAGTTGTCCGAGGCTGTAGAATACACCGACTGTTTCTCTGCAGAGGGCTAAGACCCCCCCACCACCACCACCAACAACGAGTGTCATGGATATCACACTAAACAATCTGATGGTGAGGTTCCAGCAATGCTGGAGCTTTGGGGAATACGGAGAACCCCTTCATTGCCATTGCTCCCAGGTCCACTCTGGTCCGGCTTGGTAGCACCTGATAAGGCCCTATCGATGGGTTAAATAGAATTAACGGTATACTTATGCTAAACTAAATTGTTTGATTAAACTGAATAGCTTGAAATAGAAATGTTTTTGTCAATTAAACCCTACTTACATTTAAACTGCGTGCTTATGCTAAACTGAATTATTTAAAATAGAACTGTTTTTTGACATTGAAACTGTATTTACACTAAACTGAATTGTTTAACATAGAACTGTTTTGACATTTACCTGTGTGTAAACAAAATCTGTACTTATACTAAACTGAATTAGCTAAATTAGAACTGCTTGACTAAACTGAATAGCTAGAAATAGAACGTTTTTCCACAATTAAACTGTACTTACATTTAAACTGCGTGCTTATGCTAAACTAAATTGTTTGAAATTGAGCTGTTTTTGACATTGAAAATGTACTTACACTAAACTGAATCGTTATAACTGCTTGGATAAACTGAATAGTTTGAAATAGAAATGTTTTTGACAATTAAACTGTCTACTCATGCTAAACTGAATTGTTTTAAATAGAACTGATTATTTACATGAAAATGGATTTGGCATTAAATAAACTAAAAAGGTTGACATTCCATAAAACCCAAACAACCAAACAACCAAACCCAATTGTTTCTGTGGTTCTCCAAAGTAGGCCGGGGCTGTAGAATAAACCGACGACTTCTCTGCAAAAGGATGAGACCGCTCCACTAAGAGTGTTCTGGATATGACACTAAACAATCTGATGGAAAGGTTTCAGTAATGCAGGAGCTTTGGGGAATGCGGAGTACTCCTTCATTGCCATCTCTCCCAGGTCCACTCTACCCCAGAGTGGTAGTACCTGATAGGGCCCTATCTCTAGCTCAAATAGAACTTAACTGTGTTCTTATGCTAAACTGAATTGTTTGAAATAGACCTGTTTTGACATTTAAACTGTGTACTTAGGTTAAACTGAATTCTTTGAAGTAGAACTATTTTTGACATTGAAACTGTGTAATTGTTTTAAACTGAATTGCTCGAAATATAACAGTTTCCGAACTGAATTGTTTGAAATAGAACTGTTTATATGAATAAAAATGGATTTGATATTAATAACCTACAATGGTTGATGTGCAACGAAACGAAACCAAGCCAAACTCTCCGAATTGTTTCCTCTTCTAAGTCATGTGACTTCCTTCAGCCAATCAATACGGGTACATCTGTGGTTCCGAACAGCTAGTTTTCCTATTTCATTCTGTTCACACGCGGGTTCAAACCTTTGATTTCTGAACTATCAGTTATTACTCAACAGGTATTTGACCCCAGGATCAAACATCCGTTACTAGGGTCTATATTCGATGACGTGTTACATTACGATATATTATTAAAATTAGTAGTTGAACACTTGTCTTAAGATATTTTTGTGGAAGACGCAAATAGGAGCTTTTAGCTTCGATTAGCTATCATAAACATTTACTACTAATTTATCGAATTGCGTGGCATACTGGCACTCAACGTAGAAAAATAGCCCTATTGGCTGGGGCTGTAGAATACACGGACTGTATTTCTGCAGAGGGGCAAGACTCCCTTAACGAGTGTCCTAGATATGATACTAAACAATCTGATGGTAAGATTCCAGTAATGCTGGAGCTGTCGGGAATGTAGAGTACTCACTTCATTGACATCGCTCATAGGTGCACTCTGGCTCGGAGTGGTAGCAGCTGATAAGGTCCTATCAATGTGTCAAATAGAACTGTTTAACATTTAAACTGTGCGTGCAGACAAATGGCTTAGGCTAAACTGATTTGTTTGAAATAGAACTGTTTGATCATTTAACTGTGTGCAAACAAAAGACCGATATTTAAATGAATTGTTATAGATAAATAGCAATACTTGGAACCATTTAAATTTGTTAACTTATGCTAAATTAAATTGTTTGAAAGAATTGTTCGCCCATTTAACTGATGTTTAATTGAATTGTTAGCGATACATATCAATTCTTGGAAGTATTTAACTTTGTTGACATATCTAGGATGTATGAATAAACCGGATTTGGCATTAAATAATCTACAATGGTTGATATGCCATAAAATCCAATCAAACCAAATCATATATATTTGATATATATGAATAAAGATGATTTGATATTATATTACCAACAATGGTTGATATGCCATAAAACTCAACCAAGCCAAATCACATACATTTAATATATATGAATAAAGATCATTTGGTATTAAATAACCTGCAATGGTTGAAATGCCATAAAATCCAACACAACCAAATCCAATATATTTAATATATAGGTATAAAGAGGGTTTGGCATTAAATAACCTACAGTGGTTGACATGCCATAAAACCCAACCAAATCAAATCCTATATATTTAATATCTATGAATAAAGAGGATTTGGCATCAAATAACCTACAATGGTTGATATACCATAAAATTTAATCAAACCAAATCCAATGTATTTAATATATAAGTGTAAATTGTCCCACCTCAAGATTTAATATCATCTTAAGTTTCTCTGGCATGTGGTTCACTAATTTAAAACAAAATTCTTTATCAAAGGGATTTGAACTTGAATGGTAATTAATAGATCTTCTTCGGTCGATAGAGTCTTTTTCTGAACCATTTTTTAAATAAATATCTTCAATAAATTCTCAATTGGATTTAGATCTGGACTGTTTGCTAGTAATGTCGTTGACTTCATATGCCTTTCTTGAAGAAAAGCTTTAATCTCCTTTCTCTATGAATGTACTAAAAATAAGGCTTATGAATATAATAAAGGAAACTTTCTTGCCAAGTAGGCTGGAGCTGTAGAATACACTGCTTCTCTGCAGACGGATAAGACCCCCCCCAAAAAAAAACGAGTGTCCTGTTAATAGCACTAAACAATCTCATGGTGAGTTTCCATTAATGCTGGAGCATTGGGGAATGCGGAGTTCCCCTTCATTGCCATCGCTCCAAGGTCAACTCTGACCCGGAGCGGTAGCAACTGATAGGGTCCTATCTTTGGGTCAAATAAACCCAAACTGTGTACATATAGTAACTGAATTGCTTAAAATAGATCTGTTCTGACATTTAAACTATGTACTAATGATAAATTTGATTGTTTGAACTGTTTTTGCATGATAAACTGAATGAAACTAAATCCATCGATAGGGCCCTATCAGGTGCTACCACCCCAGGACAGAGTGTACCTGGTAACAATGGCAATGAAGGGGTACTCCGCATTCCCCAAAGCTCCAACATCTCTGGAACCTCAGCATCAGATTGTTCAGTGTTATATCCAGGACACTCGTTGTGGAGGGGAGTCTTACTCATCTGCAAAGGTTCAGTCGGAGTATTCTACAGCCCCAGCCGACTGAGCCGACAGAATAGAGTGAGAAGAGGTGAAGATATAGGTCGGCTAAGTTAGGTCATTTGGTTTAATGGCATATCAACCCTTTATGGTTATCAATGTTTAATCCTGTTTATACATATAGATATTACATATCTATTTACTACTAAACGGATGCACCTCAGGGACGCTGAAAAAACAAACGCACAGAGAAAAAGTAAGGTTCTATTATTATACAAGAATACTACGAGCTATTTTGAACAAATCCTGGAAGAATTAGCTCACAAAACCACAGCTGAACAGACACTTGCTTCCCATCTCACAATCCATCTAAGTAAGACGAATGAGACATGCGGGACACTACTCGAGAAACAAGGACGAACTCATAAAAGACGTTCTTCGGTGGAAGTGTCAGTGTTGGCCGAGCAACGAGAACTTATATATAACAGTTCTGTGCGGACGCGAGATGTAGTTTGGAAGACCTGCCGGGAGTGAGGAATGATAGAGATGGACGGAGAGAAATTGTCTGGGAAATCCGTGCTAGTAGCTCAAATCGTTGCTTTATATATATATATATATATATATATATATATATATATGATTTATGAGCATATATATATACATATATATATTTATGATTTATAAGCATATAGTTTTTAGATAATTTCATTTTTGAATGAGTTAGATCTTATTTTTTTGCACACAGTTAAATGGTTTCAAGTATTACTATCTAAAACTAATAATTTTATTTATAAAGTATTCCTCTCATATTTAATATTAATCTTTTGTTTGCTTATATTAAATGGTTTCAGTATTGTTTTCCAAAATTTATATTTCTATTTACTATTTGTTTGCACACACGGTTTTTGGTTTAATGGCATATCAACCCTAAATCCTGTTTATATATTTACATATTATATATATATATATATATATATATATATATATATATATATATATATGCGTGTGTGTGTGTGTCTTGTTCGTCTCACTCGAATGGTTTTAAAGATGGGAGGCGGGACACTGATAGAGAAGTAAAGACGAACTCATAAACGACGTTTTTCTATGGACTCCTTCACACGCACGTGCAAGTGTTGGTCGACCAACAAGAACTTATCCACAACAGCTCTTTATGGACACAGGATGTAGTCTAGAAGACCTGCCGGAAGCAATGGACGATCGAGATGAGTGGCAAGAGAGAGTCAGGGAAATCCGTGCTGGCGGCTTGACATGATGATATATATACATACATACATATATATATATATATATACGATTTATAAGCGAATAGTTTCTAGATAAGATTATTTTCAAACGATCTAGAGATCATTTGTTTGCACTCAGTTAAATGATTTCAAGTATTGCTATCTAACACCAATAATTCTATTCAGTATTAATAATAATACCGAGTAAAAAAAGTGAACATTTCTATTTAATCAAGAATTGGGACCAAAACAGAATAGGGCCATGTTGATGGACTTGAGAGTAAAATGTTAAGGAATAGGTATTCTACATTTCCCAAACTCTAAGACTGAAGCTTTACCATCAGATGCAGTTTAATGCCATACTAAGGACGTCAAACGGTTTCAAGTATTCAACATTTTTCATTTTCATACAGTTAGAGTGTTTAAAATGAAATAAATGATTAAATAGATCTAATGCATCCATAGATAAGAACCTAACAGGTACTGCCAATCCGGGTCAGAGTGAACCTGAGAATAATGGTAAGGAGGGGGTATTCCACATCCCCAAAGCTCTTCGACATCAGATGTCGTTTAGTGACATACCGCGGGCACTAGTTCTATATGACCCATAGATAAGACCCTAGAAGATACTACCACTCCGAGAGTGGATCTGGAAGTAATTACATTGAAGTGAACATTGGAGACTCACTATTAGATGCTGTTTAGGATCATATCCAGAACCCTCGTTTGGGGTTGGGGGTCTGCAGGGAGTCAGTCGGTGTATTCTACAGCCACAGCCGAGTGGGCTGATAAAGAATGAATAAAAATGAAAATGTAGATAAGTGAAAAAAAGAAGAGAGAGAGAGAGAGAGAGAGGGAAGGAAGAAGGGGAAGGAGAAGAAGTAAGGGGAAGAGAGAGAGAGGTTAGCGAGAGGAGATCGAGAGCAAAATAAAGATTAGAAAAAGGAAAAGAAGTAAAAAAAAAAAAAGAAAGAAAACGAAAAAGAAAACTAAACAAAAGGAACAATGAGGAAAAAAAGAAACGAAAAAGAAACTAAACAAAAACTAAACAAAAGAAAAAAAAGAAAAAGAAGGAAAAACCAAAACTAAACAAAAGGAAGGAAAAACCAAAACTAAACAAAAGGAACAATGAGGAAAAAAAGAAAAAGAAGGAAAAACCAAAAAGAAAACTAAGAGGGCAAAAAAAAAGAAAGGATACGAAAAACAATGAAAAAGTAAAGAAAGGAAAAGACAAGAAAAGAAAAAAAAACAAAGGACAGAGACGGGAAAAAAAAAAATTAAGAATGAGTATGAAAAACTAAAGGAAAAAAAAAAACAAAAGGAAAAGAAATAAAAAGGAAAACAAAAAAGAAAAGAAAGAAAGAAATAGAAAAGAAAAAGAAGGAAAAAAGAAAAAGAAGGGAAAACGAAAGAAAAAGAAAATGAAAAGAAAGAAAAACAAAAGAAAAGTAGGAAAAACAAAAGAAAAAGAAGAAAAAACTAAAGGAAAGAAAAAGAAGAATGAAAAGCAACGAATAACAAAAGAACATGAACGACCCCCCACACACACACACACACCAAAAAAAAAAGGAAAAGTAATAAAAAAAGAAAGAATAAACAAAATAAAAATAAAGGAAAACAAAAGGAAGGAAGAACAAAAAAATGAAAAGGAAAAGAATAAAAGAAAAAGAAAGAAAAAGACAAGAAAAAGAAGGAAAAAGTAAAGAAATAAAAAAAAACAAAAGGAAAGAACCAAAAAAAATGAAAAGGACGGAAAAAGGAAAAAGAAAGGAAAAGAAAAGAAAAAGACGGAAAAATAAGAAAAAGAAAAAAAAAAAAAAGGAAAGAAAAAGAAAAAAAGAAAAGCCATGAAATACCAAAGAACAAAAACTAATCTCCCGCACACACCAAAAAAGATTTTATTTGCTTTGTTGTTGAATGGCATATCAACCTTCTTGAGTTATTTAATGCCATCCTTTTGGAAGAACAATAGGTGTACTATTTAACCCATAGCTAGTGTTAAAAAGGGGGTTCATACTTTTCCAAGGGTATTTGTCCGGATGTGAACGTAATAGCGCGACAGGAGTTCACTTCTTGCTTGCTCCGATTCTGCAAATTATCACTTCAAACCATTACACCACGAGGACCTCCCGCCACAAAAAAAAAAAAAAGAAGTTAAAAGGGGGAAAAAAGCAAATGAAAATGATAAAAAAAGAAAAAAGAAAAAAATGAAAGAAAAAACGGGAAAAATCAAGGAAGAACAACGCAAACATTTAAGAAAAAGATATTCCATAATGATGAAAAGTCGGAGAAAAGGATAAAGAAAAGAAAGGAATATAAAAAAAAAAGAAAGGCAGAAACATGATAAACAAATTTACAAATTTGCAGTTTTGTTTGCACACGGTTAAATGTCAAAACAGTTCCATTTCAAACAATTCAGTTTAGCATAAGTACGCAGTTTAAATGTCAAAATAGTTCTATTTAATACAATTCATTTTAGCATAAGTACGCAGTTTAAATGTCAAAACAGTCCGATTTCAAGCAATTCAGTTTAGCGTAAGTTCTTAATTTTATTCACACAGTTAAATGGAAAAGCAGTTAATTTCAAACAATTCCGTTTAGTATAATTATTATTTTTAATAGAGTTAAATGTCAAAACAGTTCAATTTTAAACGATTCAATTTAGCATTAGTACGCAGTTTAAACAAACAGTTAAATGTAAACACAAATAATTTCAAACAATTCAGTTTTGTGTTATTACATAGTTTAATTTTATTTGACCCATAGATAGGAACCTGTCAGCTGCTACCACTCCGGGTCTGAGTGGACCTGGGAGCGATGGCAACAGAGGGTTACTCCGCATTTCCCAAAGCTCCAGCATTACTGAAGCCATTAGATTGTTTAGTGTCATATCTAGGACATTCATTCGGGGAATCTTACCTCTCTGCAGAAACGCAGTCGGTGCATTCTGCAGGCCCAGCCGACTGGACCACAAAAAACTCATTCGGGGAGTTTTACCTCTCTGCAGAGATGCAGTCGGTGCATTCTGCAGGCCCAGCCGACTGGACCACAAAAAACTCATTCGGGGAGTTTTACCTCTCTGCAGAGATGCAGTCGGTATATTCTGCAGCCCCAGCCGACTTGGCCATGGTCATAAACAAGAGGAAGAAAAAGAAAGGCAGGAGAAAAAAAAGAAAGAATGATGAAAAACAAAAAAATAAAGAATACAAAAAAAATTGAAAGCAAACAAAAATTAAAGAAAAAGCAAAAAGGAAAAAAAGTGGAACGAGAAAAGGAAAAAAAAGAAGGAAAAAACAAAAAAACAAAAAACAAAGGAAAAAAAGGACCAGACGAAAAAGATAAAAACAAGATTATAAAAAAAATATTAAAAAAGGGAGAAAGATTAAAGAAATAAAAAAAAAGGTAGAATCAATATTTTTGAGGAAATTTCATGATAAACAGTGATTCCCTGTGGTGTAAAGGGTGGAACGATAAAATTGTCATCCTAAAGAAAACAACACTACAGCTTTATTTTGAAACTTTCATTGAAAAAATCAATTCAGGTAACTTGATTATGTAGAAGAGCTGACATCTATTCAATGTAGCCGCCTTCAGTCTCAATCACCGCCTCGATACGGATCCGAAACTGGAAGCATGCCTTTTCCACAAGCGCAGGCGGGAGCTCAGCGAATACTCAGCGGATGGCGGTGATCAGACTGGCTTTGGTGTTGTGGGAGGTCATGTTGGTGATGTTGTCGACGTATGACCAAACGAAGTAGTCCAGCAGGTTCAGGTCGGGGGACGAAGGGGGCCAGTGAGAGAAGGGTACAAAGTCGTAGCACTCCTGAAGCCAAGCCTGGGTCTCTTTGGACTTGTGGGCCGGCGCCGAGTCCTGCTGCCACACCCAGGGTCTGCCACCGGCCACCTGATTACACCAGGGGATCACCACACTCTTCAGCACATCCAGGTACACTTTGGTGTTGACTTTCAAGCCGACTTCGAAGATGTGAGGTGGCATGATGTGGTCCTCACTTGAAACCACACCAAAGACCATAACCGTAGCCGGTAACTTTGTTTTCATCACTCTGGCCACGTCCCTGTTGCAATTTGAGGGTGCTGGCAATGATCCTGTTGTCATAACTTGGATCGGTAGAGAGCATAAGTTGTACGGCGGCGCATCTCCGATCTCGCTCGTTGAACATTGTGTCACTTTCAGACATGATAGAAGGTTCCTATCGCTCTTGGGATTTGTACACAACTGGCCAACTAGTAGATGGTCTGCAACAAAAAAAGAAAACCGGTTTTTATTAAACGGAAATGGAATCATGTCGTCTTTTCTAGGGCGACAATTTTATCATTCCACTCTGTAGTGGCTAACATTCCGGACTGAGACATCGTAATACTGGAGTTCGAGCTGCAGTTTCTCTATTACGTTCTCTCTGTTATTTTTGCGAAACATATGAAACCCTTTACCCCCACCTCATGCCTGCTATGGGTTGAATAATACCACAGCTGTTCTTCTAAAAAGAAGGGCGAATCCTCATGGTGTTATGATTAAAGTGATGGACTGCGGAATTGTAGTTAGAGAGTTCGAACTCTGGTCGCTCTATTAAGTTCACTTTCGGATAAATACCCTTGGGAAAG
Source organism: Sepioteuthis lessoniana (assembly GCA_963585895.1). NCBI lineage: Eukaryota > Metazoa > Mollusca > Cephalopoda > Myopsida > Loliginidae > Sepioteuthis > Sepioteuthis lessoniana. The sequence goes on from CAUZXS010006158.1 coordinate 24,460, forward strand.
ATATGAATGACCCTATCCTCCCAGCAATGGGTTAAAAAAAATACTACTGTTCTTCTAGAAGGATGGTTTTGGCATTATATAGCCTACAAAGGTTGATATACCATTAAGTAAACCAAACCAAAACTAAGGTTGGTTTTTGCATAAAATAATCCACAAAGGTTGATATGCCATTAATAGCTAAAGGGTGAACTGCGGCATCGATGTAAGCATGTTTGAACTTAAGTAATGTTATTTCGTTCACATTTGGACTAATGCCCTTCAGAAAAGTATTGATTCCCCTTATTCCCTCAGCTATGGGTTATATTGTTTCCTTGTTCTTCTTCAAGGATGGCTTTGGCATTAAATATCCAACGAAGGTTGATATGCCATTGAACAAAGAAACTTAAGCCGTTAACAAACAGGATAGAGTTTCCATATCCAAATATGGTTGAATTATTTTGGATAATACAATTTTAAAAAATAATAAATGTAACGAAAATAATAAAATAAAAAATATATCCGGCCCTGATCTCAAAAATAGATTTTTAAAAGAATTAAATTCTGACAATAGCAAGAAATATTTATTTTGGCTGGGAAAAAAGAGAAAGAGACAGAGAGAAGTTGGTGGGGAAGAAGTAAGAGAAGTCGAAAATAAACATGAACAAAAATAATACGGAGGGTTTAATTAAGGGGACCCGGATGTAGCATGCACTAAGAAAGAAAGAAAGAAAGAAAAAAAGAAAGAAAGAAAGAAGGAAGAGATAGATCTAAGAAAGAAAGAAAGAAAGAAAGAAAGAAAGGATAGATCTAAGAAAGAAAGAAAGAAAGAATTGACCAAAGAAAGAAAGAAAGAAAAAAGGATTGATCTAAGAAAGAAAGAAAGAAAGAAAGAAAGAAAGAAAGAAAGAAACTGATAAAATGGAATAATATGAAAAGAAAAGATAGAATGAATGAAAAAAAGAAACAAAGAAACAACGAAACAAAGAAATGGTAAGGGTATAAGAACTAGGTAAAAAAGATTCGATAAGAAAAGAAAGAAAAAAGAAAGAAAGAAATGTTATGGATATAAAAAGAAAGAAACAAAGAAATAAAGAAAGAAACATGAAAGGTTGAAATTAGTACGGAAAAATATTCCAAAAGAAAAGAAAGAAAAATAAAGAAAAATAAAGAGAGAAACAGGAAGGGTATAAAAAAGTAAGAAGAAAGAAAGAAAAAAGAAGAAAAAAAATGGAGACAAAGGATAGATCAGAAAAGGAAAACCAATGTGTCGACTTATCCATGAGTACACACGTCATGTAAAAAACTTGCCTAGTCATGTTAGAAAAAAAGAAATAAGTTTTTAAAATCAGATTGACATATTTATCTAAAGAAATAGCGTCATCAGAATGAATTTAATAATCTACAGAAATGAAATTCAATCATAACAAGTTTGGTTTGTTGGTTGGTTGGTTGGTTTTAGGATATCTCAACCCTGGCTTTTTATGCCCAAGTCAGTATTTTCGTTCTACTTATTTTTATTTTATTTTATTTTTTTGCTTTGCTTTTTTTTGCAAGCCATTATACGGTTTTTAAGTAAATTACTTTCAAGTGATTATTGGTCTAGTGGGTAGATTGTTCGCCTAATGGTCTGGGAGACCTGGGTTCAATCCCAGGTCGTATACCAAAGACTTTAAAAATGTTACGTGATACCTCCTTGCTTAACACTCAGCAATATAAGTACGTATCAAGGGTAAAGTGGAGCAATCCAGGGAAAGGAGTAGCGCCTTGATGTTGTAGCTATTGAAAAGGGAGTCTTCTGGTCGTCCTCGACTACAGTCGCCAACTTTTCTTTCTTTCTTAATTCAGATTATTTTTGCACAAGTATTCCAATCTAATACAATAAATTTTTCAAAGAGATGTATTCAACCCAGGGATTGTAGCCCAATAGGTATTATTAATTGGAAGTGATTGCAACGAAGAGACGGTTTGTTCATGTTTTATGGCATATCAACTCTTGTGGGCTATTAAATGCCAAATCCTGTTTTCGAATAGGTCATCCACATACGTTGAAATGCAACGCTCGTCTCATGAATTGAGCACTCTGGTAGCTGACAGCGTATTTGTAAAAATATTATACATAAAAAATTCCTTCACTTACGTGGAGATGACGAGGTACCTAGGGTAAGATATCCGACTGAAGTAAATTCAGCCGAGTTTCGATGTCGGCTTGAAGCATCTGGCAGGTACTATTTACCAACCCCTCCGCTCGGGCAGGATATGACACAAGGTCAATTTTTTAAGCGGAGTTTAACAGGTTTGAATTCAGAGTTTTCCTTCTCCTAGACTAGTTGCCTCACCAAGGCTGAAGAACCTAGTCTGTCCTACTATTTACCCATAGCTGGAGGGAGAATAAGGGGGTTCATACCTTTCCCAAGGGTATTTGCCCGAAAGTGAACGTAATAGCGCGACTGGAGTACGAACTCGCGTACTACGATTCCGCAGTTCATCGCTTTAACCATTACACCACGGTAGGCCTAGATACAAGTGACGAGTTGTGATACAACGAACCAGTCTGTCTGTGAATGATTATACATATATATATATATATATATATATATACATATATATATATATATATATATATATATACATATATATATATATATATATATATATACATATATATATATATATATATATATATATATATGTGTGTGTGTGTGTGTGTGTGTGTGTGTGTACTTTATCTTAAATCGAGTTCTTAGAGCTTATATGTTTGTACACAGATAAATGGTTGCAAGTATTTTTTTTATCTAAGACTAATAATTCAATTAAATGTTTATCATTTGTTTGCACACAGTTAAATGGTTTGAAATATTGCTCTGTAACAGTAATACATCTATTTATTAAATATTCTTATGTAAAAGTAAAGTTGGCGACTGTAGTGGAGGGTGACCCAAAGGCCCCCTTTTCATTAGCTACTACATCGAGGTGTAGGGGATGGTATTACTCCTTTCCCTGGATTGCTCCACTTTACTCTTGAATCCTATCTAATAATGCTGAGTGTTAAGCAAGGAGGCGTCAAGTACCATTTTTTGAGTCTTTGGTATGACTGGACCTGGAATTGAACCTCGGTCTCTCGGGTCATTGGCGAACACTCTACACCCTAGGGCAATGGGTTTTCATACACCTGTATAATTTTAACTTACTAACCCATAATAATCCTTTGGAAATAACTGAACAGTTGTATTTGACGTATAGATGATGGGACCCTAATAGTCACTACTACTCAAGGTCAGAGTGGACCTGGAAGTAATGGCAATGAAGGGGTACTTCTTCAAAGCTTCAAGTGCCATATGCAGGACATTCGTTGGTTTGGGTTCTACAGAAGTGCAGTCGGTATATTCTACAGCCCCAGTTGATTTGGTGGGACAATGGAGAGATGACTCCATATTCTTCTGAGCTCCCAAACTGTTGCTTCACAAGCAGATCCAGTTTTGTGTACCGAGAACATCTGTTCGTGTACAGGGCTTGGGTGGGCTCACCCCGTCAGCAAGGAATACGGCAAGTGAATTCTGCGTAACATTTTTAAACCACTTATATGATTTCGGGTAATCATTCTTATTTAAGAATGATTATTTGCAAACAAAATCAACTATTTCTGATACAATATTGAAGTCTCCTGTGGCATTGTGGGTAACGTGCTGGACTGCGACATCGTAGTATGCCATTACGTTAACTTTCGGACTAATGCCCTTGGGAAATGTAAGAGCCCCCTTTCTTCCCCTTCCAACTATGATATGAAATAGGGGTCACTGATGTTCTTCCACAAGGATGGCTGTGGCATTAAATAACCCACAAAGGTTAATATGCCATTTCATTAAAAAAAACAACAAATCAATCTTATACAAGTAATGGTAACGAAAAGGTGACTTCACAATCAAAAAAGCTCCAGTTTAATGCGATACCCAGTACACTCCTACTTTTGTGGGGTCCAGGGAGACCCCCCCTCTCTCTCTCTCTCTCTGCTGGAGATGCAATCGGTGTATTCTGAGTTCGCCGACCAGTTGACGAGACAAAAGAAAGAATTTTGCCACTGTATATATACGTGTTACCTTCAATAAGTTTCCAGACTTTTTTTTGTATAGGCATTTGAAATTGTCGTAGACTCTTGAAAATTCACTATGTTATTGCTATACATCTTATGAGATGACTGACCAATTTTTATGATTTCAGGTGCAAATGAACAGCTGCAGCAGGAACTCGAATACACCCTACTAAAGCCTGATTGTCACAGCTGGTGAATTTCAAAATTGCTGTCTGGACGTGAGGAAGAAAGATATGCAATAAAATTCTGTTTTAAACTTGGAAAAAATGCCACAGAAACGTATGGAATACTTCAGACTGCTTTTCGACCATCTTGCATGAATCGAGCATCAGTTTTTGAGTGGCATAAGAGATTCAAGGAAGGCAGGGAGTCTGTAAGGGATGATGAGAGTTATGGGAGGAGTAAGGAAGTAAATACACCAGAGTTGATTGGCCAAACGGTTAGGGTTACTATGTTGGGGTTTTAAGGGAGTTCAGGAAGAGATTCCGTCGGAAGAGGCCAGCACTCTTCAAATCGGGTCAGTGGCATTTCCACCAGGACAATACACCAGTCCACAAATCCATCCTTGTCACAGACTATTTGACCAAGATGGGCATCAAGACAGTTCCTTAGCCTCCCTATAGTCCAGACCTTGTTTGCTGTGACTTGGTTTTTCCCTAAGCTCAGAGGCTATCGTTATGAGACAATTGAGGAGATGAAAGAGGCTGTGACAACGGTCATTGACACACTCACACAAGAGGCCTTCCATGGAGCCTTCCAGAAGTTGTTGGAACAGTACAACAAGTGCATTGCAGCCGGAGGAGATTACTTCGAAGGACACTAGAGTTTCATGTGTGTACTCTCAATAAAAGTGCCCATACGAAAAAAGTCTGGAAACTTATTTAATGATCCTCGTATATATATATACATATATATATGGATGTATGTATATATAAAGATAGAACGGCAATAAGAAAAGTTTTGCATGAAATTATCTCAGAGCTAGTATAATCCAATAAATATTATAATTATGGACACAAGAATCAGTTACTTAAATTTTATGTGTTTTACACCATCTTCCGACGATCGTGCGGTAAAAGTATCCAGTCCCTAACTCTCTCACTCTCACTCTCTCTCTCTCTCTCTCTATCACACACACACACACACACACACATATATATATATATATATATATATATATATATATATATATATACTATTTAAAAAACACACATTGCCATTAAAGTAGTTTGGCCGCTCTTATGGCTTTTTAATGAGAGTGGAGCAGGAAACTTGAAACGTTTTTTGCACTTTACCTATGTTTTTTTTTATTTCAAAGCACCAAAAATCATTTGCTTTGAAGAAAGATATTGAACCTCGGGTTAAGAAGCTTCTGAGTGAAGGACACAAACATACTAGTCATTAAAGCTAAACATGGTTTGGTTTAGTTGAGTTTTATGGCATATCAACCATTATAGGTTATTTAATGACAAATCCTCTTTATACATACATATTAAATATATAGGATTTGGTTTAGTTGGGTTTTAGGGCATATCAACCATTGTAGGTTATTTAATGCCAAATCCCCTTTATACATATACATTAAATTGATATGATTTGGTTTGGTTGGGTTTTATGGCATATCAACAATTGTAGGTTGTTTAATGTCAAATCCTCTTTATACATATATTAAATATATAGGATTGGGTTTGGTTGGGTTTATACCATATCAACTCATAATCATCATCATCATGTCGCGCCGCCAGCGCGGATATCCCTGACCCTCTCTCGCCATTTCTCCCTATCATTCATCGCCTCCGGCAGGTCTTCAGAGTTACATCCTATGTCCTCACATAGTTGCTGTATGTAAGTTCGTGCTGGTCGTCCTACTTTTGCACATCCATATGTGGGGGTCCACAGGAGTACATCGCTTATGAGCTCGTCCTTGCTTCTCCAGCAGTGTCCCGCGTGTCTGGTTCGTCTGACTTGTATAGTTTTCGTGATGGGGGCAAGTGTCCGTATAGTTGGAGTCTCGTGGGGTGTTGTCGCCAGGACTTGTTTAATACTGCTCTCAACATTCTTGTGTAATTTCCGTCTAGTTTCCTCTCCAGCCGCTTCGTAAGCGTCCATGTGGTGCATCCATATAGCAGTATCAACACAACCGCTGCCTGGAAGAAACTGCGTTTCATTTTATCAGTTAGGTCCGACTTCCATATGATCGAGAGCCTATCTATAGCTGTCCATGCCTTCGTCAGTCGTGTGTCGATGTCTTTTTCGGTTGATGAGACGCTACTTCCTAGGTAGGTGTCAAGTTCTCTTTATACATATTATATATAATTTATAAATGCATAATTAGTAGATAATATTTTTAAACGAGCCCGAGCTCATTTGTTTTCATGCAGTCAAAAAGTTATACATTTGATTTTTAAGTCAATAATTTGTTGGTAGTCTTATTTTTAAATGCGTCGGAGCTAATCAGTATTACAATTGTTTGTATACAGTAAAATGGTTTCAAATATTCTGACAGGAATAGTTTTATTCAGTATTAATCATTTGTTTGTACTCACTTAATTTGTTTTCAAACATTGCTATTTAACATAAATAGTTCTATTTGCACATTGTTAAATGGCTTCATGCATCGCTATGTAAATTCATTCAATTATTCCAACCAGAAACCAAGACACTTATCTGGAAACTTGAAAGGATCTTAATAAAATTATATAGACAAAATATGTTTTTATAATTTAATCAACCATGATTAAATGAAAGATTGCTATATATATATATATATATATATATATATATATAAGTTTTATAAAGTTCCGTGGGGTGGGTGATTTTGGCCGATAATTAAAATCTCTTCAATCTCGTACAATGGCGAATACTGAGTTTTGAATGCCAAACAATACAAACTTGCAATGTTACATTTCACATCTATTTTGCAAACGTATCGTCAGAAGTAATCTGCGAACTTATGCTAAACTAAATTACTTGAAATAGAACTATTTTGACATTTAAACTGTGTACTTATGCTAAATGGAATTGTTTGAAATAGAACTGTTTTGATATTTAAACTACGTACTCAAGCTAAACTGAATCGTTTGAAATAGAATTGTTTTTGACATTGAAACTGCACCTACGCTAAACTGAATTCTTTGAAGTAGAACTGTTTTGGCATTTAACTGAATGTAAACAAACACTATACTTATACTAAACTGAATTTTTTGGATTAGAACTGTTTGACTAAACTGAATAGATTGAAATAGAAATGTTTTGGCTAAACTTAATAGGTTGAAATAGAATTGTTTATTTGTATAGAAACTGATTTGGCCGTAAATAATCTATAAAGGTTGATATACCATAAAGCAAAACAAACAAACATTATTCTATTCAACCCTATTCATTCATTTGCTCACAGACAAATGGTTCCAAGTAGTGACATGCAACGCCAATTATTTAATTTTGGTACACATTGTAAACAGTTTCAAGCATTCCTATCAAATAATTCTATTTAGCATTAAGCATTTGTTTGCACTCACTGAAATGGTTTCAAGTCTTGCTATCTAACAGCAATAGTTTTATTTGCACACAGTTAAGAGCTTTCAAGTATTGCGATGTAACATTATCAGTTCAATTTAACATCTATCATCTGTTTGCACACTGCTAAATGGTTAAACAGGTACTCCTATCCTGGGTCAAAGTGGGCCTGGGAGTAATGGCAATGAAGGGATACTGTTCATTCCTCAAATGCTCAAGGACATAAAGTCCTCATCTTAAGATGCAGTTCAATGTCATGCTCAAGACATTGGGGGTGCCGGTCTGACCTTTCTGTAGAGATTTATCCGACGTATTCTCCAGTACCAATCAACAGGAGATACCCGTGGTGTAATGGTTATCGTCGTAGGAAAAGGACACGGCGACTCGAGTTCAAATCCTGAATGAGTTTGATTACATTTCTTAAAGTACTAAGACCCTTGGAAAAGGTATGACTCCCCTTATTCTCCCTCCAGCAATTGGTTAATAGTAAGTGGGCTCTTCAACGTTGGTGAGGCAACCAGTTTAGGAGTAGAAAAACTCTGAACCCAAACTTGATAAACTCCGCTTAAAAATTGACCTTCTGTCACATTCTGCCCGTGCGGAAGTGTTGGTAAATGCATACAGCCCAAGCCAACAGGGCTGAAAAACTTAAAAGTAAAAAAAAAAAAATCAAAACTTGATTGACCAATTGGTTTTGGTTTGGTTTCTTAGTTTAATGGCATATCAACCTTTGAAGGTTATTTACTGCCAAAGCTATTCTAGAAGAACAGCAGTGGTACTATTTTTGTTTAATGGCATATCAACCTCTGTAGGTTATTCACTGCCAAAGATATTCTAGAAGAACAGTAGTGGTACTATTTAACCCATAGCTGGGAGGAAAAGGGGGTGCATACCTTTCCCAAGGGCATTTGTCCGGAAGTGAACGTAATAGCGCGACTGGAGTACGAATCACTTACTACGGTTCCGCAGTCCATCGGTTTAACCATTACACCACGAAGACACCCACTTTAGATTTTCAGAAAACAATACTTATTGTCGTACAATTTAACTAAGATCAAAGTCTTATTTTCTTTGCCCAACTGACCCTCAGCCATAGCCTTCAAACACCTTTCAGTCCTGTCAGCTGGGGCTGTAGAATACACTGACTGCATTTCTATAAAGGGGTAGGACCCCTCCCCAACGAGTGTCCTGGATATGACATTAAACCATATAATGGAGAGGCCTTAGCTTTGGAGACAAAGAGAATGTGAAGTACCTTTTCATTGCCATTGTTCCCATTTCCATTCTGATGGTTTGGTTTGGTTTGTTGGGTTTTATGGCATATCAACCTTTGTAGGTTATTTAACGCCAAATCCCTTTTTATGTAAATAATTCTATTTAAAAGAATTCAGTTTAGCATGAGTAAACAGTTTAATTGTCAAAAACATTTCTATTTCAAACTAATCAGTTTATTCAGGCAGTTATATATAACAATTCAATACAGTGTAAGTACAGTTTCAGTGTCAAAAACTGTTCAATTTCAAATAATTCCGTTTAGCATAAGCACGCAGTATAAATGTAAGTACGGTTTAATTATCAAAAACATTTCTATTTTAAGCCATGTAGTTTAATCAAACAATTCAGTTTAGCATAAGTATGCTGTTAGTTCTATTTAACCTATAGATAGGACCCTATCAGGTGCAACCACGCAGGGCCAAAGTGGACTTGGGAGCAATGGCAATGAAGAGGTGCTCCGTATTCCCCGAGGGACTTCACCATCAGAGTTTTTAGTGTCATAACAGGACACTCATTGGGGTAGGGTCTGTGTATTCTACAGCCCCAGGCGACTGGGCAACACACTGAGTTAAATGTCAAAAATTTTTAGTTCAGATAATTCAGTTCAGCATAAGAACACTGTTTAAACGTCAAAACAGTTCTATTTCAAGCAATTCAGTTTAGTATTAGTATGCAGTTTTAATGTCAAAACAGTTCCATTTCAAACAATTCAGTTCAGCATAAATATCCAATTTAAATGTATGAAAACAGTAAACGCCAACCACCGTTTAGTTCAATTTAACCCATAGATAGGACCCTTATCAAGCGCTACCACTCCGGACCAGAGTGGACCTGGGAGCGATGGCAATAAAGGGGTACTCCGCATTCTCCTAAGCTGGAACCTCACCATCAGATTGTTTAGTGTCATATCTGGGACACTCGTTGTGGCGGGGGGGTCTTACCCCTTTGCAGAGAAGCAGTCGGTATATTCTACACCCCAGCTGATTGGGCAATTTTTCATTCTGAATTGATAGGGTCCTATCTATGGATCAAATAGAACAAAACTATGTGTGCATACAAATGACTGATGTTAAATTGTAACTGTTATATACGAGGTTCATTGAATAAGTTTCCAGCCTTTTTTCCTATGGGCACTTTTATTGATGGTACGCGCATGAAACTCTAGTCCCCTTCGAAGTAATCTCCTCCGGCTGCAATGCACTTGTTGTACCGTTCCAGCAATTTCTGGAAGGCCCCATGGAAGACCTCTTGTATGAGCGTGTCAATGACCTTCGTCACAGCTTTTTTCATCTCTTCAATTGTCTCATAACAACAGCCTTTGAGCTTAGGGAATAACCAAAAGTCACAGGGAGCAAGGTCTGGATTATAGGGAGGGTGACGAACTGTCCTGATGCCCATCTTGGTCAAAAAGTCTGTGACAAGGATGGATTTGTGGACTGGTGTATTGTCCTGGTGGAAATGCCACTGACCCGATTTGAAGAGTGCTGGCCTCTTCCCTAGGAACTCCCTTAAAACCTCAACATAGGAACCCTAACCCTAACCGTTTGGCCAATCAACTCTGGTGTATTGACTTCCTTTCTCCTCCCACACCTCTCATCATCCCTCACAGACTCCCTGCCTTCCTTGAATCTCTATTGCCACTCACTGATGCTCTATTCATTCAAGATACTCCAAAAGCAGTCTGAAGTATTCCATACGTTTCTGTGGCATTTTTTTCCAAGATTAAAACAGAATTTTATTGCATATAGTTCTTCCAAAGTGTCCTCACGTCCAGATTACATTTTTGAAATTCACCAGCTGTGACAATCAGGCTTTAGTAGGGTGTATTCCTATTCTTGTTGTAGCTGTTCTTTTACACCTGAAATCATAAAAATTGGTCAGTCAATTTTAAATGCCTGTACAAAAAAAGTCTGGAAACTTACTGAAGGCGCTACGTAGCAATACTTGAAACCATTTAACTGTGTGCAAAAAACGAGCTCAGGCTCGTTTGAGAATGTTATCAACAAAATATGTTCATAAATCATATATCTATTTATTGTATATGAATAAAAAGGATTTGGTATAACCTAAAATGGTTGATATGCCATAAAACCAAATCAAACCAAACCAAATCATATACATTTATCAAATATGTATATATAAGAAGATTTGGCATTAGATAACCTAGAATGGTTGATATGCCATAAAACTTAATTAAACCAAAGCAATCAAACACTTTTAAGATAAAATAGGAATGGGTGTTATTTTGCCACAAGAGCGATTAATAAGAATACGGCTGGGACAATCATATTAGCTGCTAGGGCACTCGAGGTGTAACGGTTATCGGCATAAGAAATGGATACGGAGACCCGTAAAGAAAACTCTGGATTCAAACCAGCTGCATTCTTCTTGCAAATTCAAACCTGTCGGCATGGCTCAATATACGCTAACTGTAACCCCGATAGAAGGGTATAACTACCTCCCCTAAAAAGGAAATATTATGGATATGACACTAGGCTACATCTGGTAGTGAGGCTCCCGTTCTGGAGATCTGAGGAGTGTGGAGTACTCCTTCACTACCATTACATTCAGGGTCCCATCTATGAGTCAAATAGATCCCCTCTGACCCGGAGTAGTAGTACCTGTTAGGGTCCTATCTAAGGGTCAAATAGATCCACTGTGACGCGGAGTGGTAGTACTTGTAAGGGTCCCATGTAGGGGTCAAATAGATCCACTCTGATCTGGAGTGGTAGTACCTGTTAGGGTCCTATCTATGGGTCGAATAGATCTGTTTAAAAACATTTGTATTCAGTAGAAATACTTGATGCCATATAACTGTAAGTTATTTATGTTAAGAAGAGTTATTTGAAGCAATGATTGTTTACTAAGGATTATTATCAGTTATAGATGTGTTGCAGTAGTTTCCTGGCGCAGTTAACCCGATGTTGGGTTCATCGGCCTTACTTCACACCCACCATGCTGTTTCCCATGGCTTCAACCATTTATAATGCGCAGCTACTTAACCGCATCGAAACAGAAACTTAGAAAATTCTCAGAATGAACCAAAATGGTTTTCGGGGAAACTTATCCAGACCATCACAGATTCTAACAATCAATCGAATCTTAGAAGTTCGTGCAAAAAATCTCCAGGTGATGCTCTTATTTATAGATTTCTCCAAGGCATTTGACTCCATACATAGAGGAAAGATGGAGTAAATACTTCTAGGCTATGGCCTCCCCAAAGAAACTGTCATAGCTATAATGATGCTCGATAAAATCACGAAAGTAAACATTAACTTATCGGATAGAGACACAGACTTCTTTGACATTATTGCTGGTGTTCTGTAAGGAGATACATCAGCCCCATATCTATTCATAATCTGCCCGAACTAAGTACTTCGAACGTCGATAGAAAGAAAATGGGTTTTCACTAAAAAAAGGCAGGAAGCAGACAATACCCTGCAGAAACTATTACGGACGCAGACTACGCAGATGACAGCGCTTCTGGCAAATACTCCTACCCAATCCGAATTCCTGTCGCATAGTCTGGAGCAGGCAGCAGCTGGCATTGGCCTCCATGAGAATGCAGACAAAACGGGATAAATACGTTTTAATGAAAAATGAGACATCTCCACTCAAATAGGTCGTTTTCTGAAATTAGTGGATAAGTTCACGAATCACGGAATCAGCGTCTCATCTACTAAAAATGACATCAGTATGCGACTAATGAAGGCATGGACTGCTATCGATAGGTTATCGATCATATGAAAGTCCGACTTATCCGATAAAATAAAATGCAATTTCTTCTAAGCAGCAGTTATATCTATATTACTATATGGATGCACCACATGGACGCTGACTTAGCGTATAGAGAAAAAGCTTGACGGAAACTGCACAAGAATGCTGCGAGCCACGTTGAACAAATCTTGGAAGTAACATCCTACAAAACAGCAGCTGTACGGACGCTTGCCTCCCATCTCTAAAACTATCTAAATAAGACGGACAAGACACGTAGGACACTGCTGAAGAAGTAGGAACGAGCACATAAGCGACATTCTCCAATGGACCCCTTCACATGGACGAGCAAGTGTTGGACGACCAACAAGAACTTTTCAACGACAGCTTCTGTACGAACACAGGATGTAGTCTAGAAGAACAGCCAGAAGCGACGGATGATAAGGATAAATAGCGAAATAGAGCCAGGGAAATACATGATAGCAGTGCGACTTGATGATGATGATTATTTTTTTTTAAAACTATGTGCAAACAAATAATTATTATCAAATAAAAATAAAATAAGTTATACAAAACAATGTAAGTAAAGTAAGTAAATTTGTCTCCCTTTAGTCGCGCGTGACCAAAAGGCTTCCTTTTCAATAGCTACTACACCAAGATGTAGCGATGGGCGCTACTCCTTTCCTTGGATTGTTCCACTTTAGCCTTGATATGTACCTTATATTGCTGAGTGTTAAGCAAGGAGATATCAAGTACCACTTTAAAAAGTCTTTGGTATGACGCGACCGGGGATTGAACCCAGGTCTCCCGGACCATTGGCAAACACTCTACCCACTAACCAATGAGTGTAATAAATGGTAATTATTATAGAAATTCTAATTATTGATATTACATAGAAAGACTCGAAACTATACAATAATTGGAATTTCATAGGAATACTTGATATCATAAAAGAGAATGCAAAAACTCATTACCAAAAAAATACACAAATAATGTAAATAAAAATGTACATTGAACACAATTCCCAAACTCTTGGCATAATATAACTCTGGACGAGTTGGCATGCCATTAAAATCAGTTTATTAATCAATCATCACAAAATAAAATTTTTGGATTTAAGATGCAACGTTTATCATCACAGAAAAAAATCAAGAAAGAAAACATATCTTTTAAATTGCCCAGTCGGCTGGGGCTATAGATACGCCGACTGCTTCTGGACACTGGGGTTTCCTGGATACATATGTATATATATTTACCAACCCCTCCCCTCGGGCAAGATATGACACAAAGTCTATTTTTAAGCAGAGTTTAACCGGTTTGAATTCAGAGTTTTCCTTCTCCTAGACTAGTTGCCTCACCAAGGCTGAAGAACCTAGTCTGTCCTACTATTTACTCATAGCTGGAGGGAGAATAATTGGATTCATACCTTTCCCATATATAACACTTAACAATCTGATGGTAAGCTGGAACTTTGGGGAATGCGGAGTACCACTTAATTGCCATTGCTTCCAGGTCCACTCTGATCCGGAGTGGTAGCACCTGATAGGGCCCTATCTATGGGCCAATCGAACTACTGTTTAAAATAAAATTGTGTGACTAAACTGAGTAGCTTGAAATAGAAATGTTTTTGATTATTAAACTGTACTTATGATAAGTTTAATTGTTTGAAATAGAATTGTTTATTTGTATAAACATGAATTTGGCATTAAATAACCTACAAAGATTGATATCCAAGAAAAACCCTCACAAACAGACATTTTTTAATATTACGATGATGATTGAAACACTCCCTTAAAAATAACCTTGTGTCACATCCTGCTTGTGGAGGAGGGGTAAGGTAAATACATACGTTACCTACTGTTCCTTAGTGGGACCTCACCTGGGTACTGAACTGGCTTATCGTAGCTTTGGTGACCATACTGTAAGCGGTGATATAAGTGTGGCTCGAACATGAGTCCTCTAACGATTAGACGTAAAGTGAAAAACGGCTTTACCAGATGAGCCACAGATAAGAACGTTTGTTGAAACCAATCTCAGCGGATATGTTGGCGTGGGCGACATATCCATGGCAACCCACATGTTGTGATCTTGTCTACAAGAAACGGAAGTGAAATGGGAAGTGGGCGAGGGATTTAGATAATTGTGCCGGTTTATGGCACCAAGGTCAGAATTTGACTGTATAAGGAAAAAAATTCTTTTCAATAAACGCCTTCATGGCGAATGAGGAGGAATTGAATAAGAGGAGAAAATTAAAAAAAATTCAAGGCTTTTTTTTTTGTTTTTTATTTTCATTGGCTGGTTGTTGATTGTCGTCATTCAGATCATTTCTTTTTCTTTTTCTTTTTTTTTCCATCATAGATTGAAGTATGCTTTATTTGTCTCTAAAGAAAATTTAAGGAATTTATATATATATATATATATATATATATATATATATATATATATATAATTGGTCGGCTGGTTATTTGGTTAGTTAGGTTTTATGGCATATCAACCTTTGTAGGTTATTTAATCCTATATCCCCCCCCTCTCTCTCTCTTACACACACACTTACAAGCACACACACATTTGCCCAGTCGTCTGGGGCTGTAGAATATACCAACTGCACCTCTGCAGACGGGTAACCTCCCCCCACCCCCAAGGTGTGCTCTGGATATGACATTAAACAATCTCATGATGAGGTCCCAGTAATGCTGGAGCTTAGGAGAATGCAGGGTTCTCCTTCATTGCCATCGCTCCTCGGTTCACTCTGACCCGGAGTGGTAGCACCTGATAGGGTCCTATCTATGGGTCAAATAGAACTAAACTGCATACTAAGGCTAAACTGATTTGTTTGAAATAGAACTGTTTTTACTGTGAGTCCACAAAATTATACTGATACTAAACTGAATTGTTTGTGATAGAACTATTTGACTAAACTGAATAGCTTGAAATAGAAATGTGTACTCATGCTAAACTGAATTGTTTGAAATACTGAATTGTTTGATAATATGTATAAAAATGAATTTGCCATTAAGTAACCTACAAAGGTTGATATGTCATAAAATACCAACCAACCAACCAACCAACACACACACACACACACACACACACACACACACACACACATATATATATATATATATATAGTGTCTCAAAATAGATGCAACTCATTAATATGATAACGACTAATACTAAGACAAGCGCAATTGCGATCATTTGGAATTTGTCCAGTAAAAAATGCATCCTTTAAGCTAGAGACATTAAATCAATGTTGTTTTTTTAATTTTATTATATCAGCTTCCAGGACACGCTATCTTTTTTTGAGTTTCTTGTCTCAGTAATAGATAATTATCATAATAATGAGTTGCATCTATTCTGAGTCAGTTTTGATTGATTTTGTCTCCAAATAAGTAATGACGCAAAATATGTTTTCCTCTCTAGTCCAAGGCATTACGATCAAGGATTAATAGTTGTTATAGTATACTATTTTCAAATCTGAAACAAAAAAGAACACAATTATTAGTAGAGTTATTTGCAGTCACATGGATCTCATGTATAATGAGACACCCAATGAATAGTAAACGAATAGTTTGTAGTAGCATTTTAAATGAATCCATGATTTCAAGTATTGTAATTTAGCACTAATAATTCTATTTAATATCAATCATTTGTTGGCACACAGTTGAATTGTTTCAAGTACGACTATTTCTGGTTTGCACACAGACAAATGGTTTTAAGCATTGCTAATTTATACTAATAATTAAGTTTAATATTAATTGTTTGTTAATACACCTTAAAATGTTTTAAATATTGCAAATGATTAAACAGTTCTATTAGACTCATAGATGGGGCCCAAGCCAGTACTACTACTGCGGGTCAGAATGGATATGGGAGTTTAGGCATATTTTTCACAGCTCCCAGACCGGAGCCTCAACATCAGATGGTCTATCCAGGATACTCTTTGTGGGGTTCTTACTCTTTTGCAGAGATGCCGTCGACATATTTTACAACCCCAGCTGACTGGGCCATATATATATATATATATATATATATATATATATATATATATTTATAATATTAAAAAAGTGAATTTGAGAATATATAAGAGGATTTTTATAAATCTCCTGGATTGTACAATGTATGATAATCAATATATAAATTCATAGATTTCTTACTAACCAAATTCTTTGACATCACATCTGGTTTTGACAACAAAGAATTTTTTAAAAGACGCATTGGGCAAAATAACAACGATGCAATATCGATGAGGCTTAGAATATTCTTCAGAAGGATAATCCCCCCACCCTGTGCCTAAAAAGCCTTGTGTTTGGTATGAAACTAAATTACATCTGATGGTACAGGTCCACTTTTGGAAATATGAGGAGTTCTAATTACCTCTTCATTGCCACTTCCGTCTCTTTCCCCCTGATCCGGAGCGGTAGCTCATGTAGGTTACTATCGACGGGTCAAATAGATCACTTTAAGAATTATTAGTGTTCGATTGCGCCGTTTACAAAAACAATAATGACGAAACAACTAAACTAAAATGTGAATGACAACAAATAAATAGAAAAAAAAAGATTCACCGGCATAGAAAAATGCATTGTAAGTTTTAATAATTGAAAAACAATTCTTCCACATCTGTTTAATCGGCTGGTACTGATGAATACGGCAACTGTCTCGCTAGAGGAAGTAAGACCCCCCGCCCTTAAACGAATATCTTGGGTAGAACGTTGGACTGCATCTTTGGGGATTTGTTGTGGGTTGGTTGTTTTTTTTTACGCCGAATTAAATTTCAAAAAATTCAGTTAGGCATAAGTACTCAGTTTAGTTCTATTTAAAAACAGTTCTATTTCAAACAATTGAGTTCAACATAAGTACGCAGTTTCAGTGTCAAAAACAGTTCTATTTTCATACAATTCAGTTTAGTACAAGTACACAGTTTAATTCTATTTAACTCATAGATAGGACCCTATCAGATGTTACCACTCCAGGCCAGAGTGGACCTGAGAGCGATGGCATTGAAGGGCTACTTGGCATTCCCCAAAACTCCAGTATTACTGGAACCTCACCATTAGAACACTCGTTGGGGGAGTCATACCCCTCTGCAGAGAAACAATTGGTGTATTCTATATCCCCAACCGACTGGGCAGGATTTTTTGTAACCTTAAAAACGGTTACGGACCGAGAAATAACCAAAACGGTGGTTGAGAATCAAATGGGAATATTCATAACATCAACAAAATACAATATTCGCCGACTGGACTTGGACCCAAATCTGGGTCCAGGCACGTATGCCTGATTATAGCTTAAACTGGACGACGGGTGCAGTGTTATACACGGGTGACAAAGGTGTCAATGATGCAGCTTGCCTACCTTTCAGCCTTAAGTCTGCCATGGAGCATTGACCATCCGGCACAGATGCCAGACAGTCAGCTGAACAGTCACTAAACTACCCGCGCTCACAATAGTGTCCAACGTCTTTATGAGAAATGGAACATACCCATTATTGTTCACCGATAGGGTATATAATAGGATTGTGAAGTGCATATACATTTCAATTACTTCCAGGTCTACTTTGACCCGGAGTTGTAGAATCTGATAGGGTCCCATCTATAGTTCAAACAGAACTGTTTAACTATTTAATATTGTGCAAATAAATTATTGACGTTAAACTGAATTCTTTGTGTTGCATTGAGAAACTTGAAACCATTTAACTCTGAGGACATAAAAAAAAGTAATGGTGAATAGAATTATTGAAGCTAAAAACAATAATTGAAAGTTTTTAACCGTGTGCCAAAACTGAATTATTGGAACCATTTGACTGTGTTCAAATGAATGAATATTGTAGAATAGAATTATTTCAGTTATATCGTACTATTTGTAACCATTTCTCTGTGTACAAACATATGATTAATATTAGATAGAATTATTACTGTATGATAGCAATACGTGAAACCATTTAACAAACAAAAGTAACAGACAAATTGTGTGCAAACAAATAAGCTCTAAACTTTTTTTAAATAGAATTTCCTACGAACTATTCACTTACACAACATAGGTATATTCATTTAACTGTGTGCAAATAAATGACTGATGTTAAATTAAATTGTTAATGTTACGTAACAATAATTGAAACCATTCAACTGTGTGCCAAAAATAATCAACAGTGTATGGAATTATTCGTGTTAGATAAGAATACTATAAAACATTTAACTGCGTGCAAACAAATAAGATCTGGCGAGTTTAAAATATCTTCTCACATTTTTTTTACAAAACATATATATATATATATATATATATATATATATATTAACGTATATGTATGACGAAATTTCGCATTAAAAAACCCTCAATTGTTGATATGACATAAAACCCAACCAACAAACCAACCTTCGTCATCTGAGACCACACTTTTCCCAAAGGCAAAAATATTCAATTAAGAATTAGTATATATATATATATATATATATATATATATATATATTTATTTATTTATTTATATACATATACATATCGCACATTACTTCGGAAAAGGATAAATCCAATAATCCTATCTCCAAGTATTGGTAAATAGTAGGGAAAACTGGCTCTTTAACCTTTGTATGACATCCAGTCTAGGAGAAAGAAAAACTTTGAATTCAAACGGGTTAACCTCTGCAAAAAATTGAAGGATGTGACTCAGGTTCCGTTTTGTTAAACATCCCTCATTTACGATGACAAATTTTTGGTATTTTCCGGAATTCTTTTGAACAGATTGACTCATTGCATCATCTCAGTAAAATTGTGGTCACTAATAACCTTCCTGAATCGTAATATCAGTTTCCAGACGAATTTGGCCTGACAGGCTTTATCGTCTATTGGTTGGTCGGTTGTTTAGTTGGTTAATTGGGTTTTATTACATATCAACCCTTGTAGGTTATTTGATGCCAAATCCTTTTTGTACATATATATTAAATATTTAGGATTTGTTTTGGTTGAATTTTCTGGCATATCAATCATTGCAGATTATTTAATGCCAAATCCTCTTTATACGTATATATTAAATATATAGGATTTGGTTTGGTTGGGTTTTAGGCATATCAACACTTTAGGTTATTTAATGCCAAATCCTGTTTATACACATTTATATATCAAGTATACATGTTTTGTAAATGCATAGTTTGTAGAAAACATTCTTAAATGAAGCAGAGATCATTTGTTTTCAAACAGTTGAATGGTTGCAAGTATTGCTATGTAACACTAAAAAAATTTACATCAGTCATTTGTTTGCATATAGTTAAATGGTTATAGTAAAAAAAGTTGGCGTGTGTTGTCGAGGGCAACCTGAAGTCTCTCTTTTCAATAGCTACTACACCGAGGTGTAGGAGAGGGTGCTACTCCTTTCCCCGGATTGCTTCCCTTTACCCTTGATCCTCATCTTATAATGCTGAGTGTAAAGCAAGACGGCATCAAGTACCATTTTTTGAGTTTATGGTATGACTCGACCTGGGATTGAACCCCGGTCTCCCGGGCCATTTGTTAACAGTCTACTCACTTGACCAATCTCATTTTTAAAAGACTTGAAGCCTATTTGTTTCCACCCAGTAAAATGGTCGCAAGTATCTTTATTTAACACGAATAATTCTATTCAATACTATTCATTCATTTGTATAGTCAAATGGTTCCAAGTTTTGCAATGAAATACCAACAATTCAAGAGGTGAGTGTCCTTGTAGTGTAATGGTTAAAGCGAGTTCGAACTCCAGTCGCGCAATTACGTTCACTTTCGGGCAAACCCTCCTGGGAAAAGTATGAACCCCCTTATCCTCCTAGCTATGGGTCAAATAGTACAACTACCGTTATTCTAGGAGAATATCTTTGGCATTAAATAACCTACAAAAGTTGAACATTGAACAAAGAAACCAAACCAATAATTCAATTTTTGCACATAGTTTTTGCACATGGTTTCAAGTATTCCTATCAAACACAAATAATTCTATTAAGTATGATTCATTTGTTTGCACAAAAATGGCCCTAATATTGTAATCTAACACCAATAGTTTTATTTACACCCAAATGATTTCAAGGATTGCCATGTAATACTAACAAATCAATTTAACATTTTTTTCACACAATTAAGCCGTCCTTTAATAGTGGTATTTAACCAAACCCAGTCGGATGAGGCTAAAAACATCCGCCGACTGCATCTCTGCAGGCAGGGAGAGTAAAATTCCCCCGCCCCAATGAGTGTCCTGGATTTGACACTAAACCATCTGAGAGTAAAGCTCCAGTCCTAGAGTTTTGGGGAATATGAAGTACCCCTTCATTACCATTTCTCTCAGGTCCACTCTGACTCGAAGTGGTAGTACCAATTAGGGTACCATCTATGGATTAAAAAGAACTATTAATCCTTTATTGTACATGGAACCATTTAACAGCGAGCAAATAATCAATACTAAATTGAATCATTAGTATTAAATAGCAATGCTTGAAGCCATTTAACTGTGTGCAAATAAAACTACTATAAGTAGTTATTAGTAGCAATACTCGAAACTGTTTATCTGTGAGCAAATAGAACTATTAGTGTTTAATAGCAACACTTAAAACCATTGTTTTACAAACTATTCGTTTACAAATCACATATACACGTATATGTACAAACAAGATTTGACATTAAATAAACTACAAGGATTTATATGCCATGAAATATAACCAACAAACCAACCAAGGATTTAGACCATAGCTGGGAGTGGGGGCGGCTAAGAGGGTCCGATGTCCTTAAGTGAACGCAATAGGGGGATTGAATTTCGAACTCGCTAACTACGAAGCTGCAATTCAGAATGTTAGCCATGATGACTCGTGGGCAATCGGATGAATTTCTTAACAAAATTTGATTTGTATATATATATTGTATTGTTAGTGTATACGTTCTGTATAAAGATTCTTTTTTTTTTTTTTAGAGTTGATATAAGCATACAGTAAATAGGGGAGATGCCGAAGGAGGCATAACAAACAAAAAATAATGGATGGATAAACAAACAACAAAATCACATTTCTCAACTTTTTCTTTATTTCTATCTAGAGTTGATTTATAATATACTAGCTTAGCTCGTGACAGGGTGCCGTGGATGAACTTAGCAGATTCTATACGGTCGCAAGATAACACCAACAAAGTGGTTTTCACTGGAAAGAGAAATATAAAATATGATGGTGAGAATATAATTTATAGCCTATGGATAGAATGAGAGATATTTCCGTTCGCAGATAATATCGCAAATTACCGAAAAAACCCCGGAAGTATGTCAGTTCCCATAAGCAACCATAAACAGAAAAATACGTGATCAAAGAGGATATTCATATATTCGCATGGGACTCGAAAAGGCAATATAAGGTCTGTAATTTTGGACTGACGGCAGAGATCCGCTTGAGAGATCCAGGGAGGAGATCTGCCAGTCGCTCAAGTGAGGGAGGAGATATCCGCCGGTCTCTCAAGCGAGGTGGGAGAGACCCGCTGACGACTCAAGAAGACTTGTCAGCTCCCCGTGTGTTCGCCGGCCGTCGCACTGCTTCACAAAAAGGGTCCTTGCCACAGAAGAAAGATATGTGCAAACTCTCTCTGACTGTATTCCTACTTCACACAAACGTCGCCGTCGAAGAATAAAAACATAAATTGTATCTTTATACATCTACGAGTATTTCGCTGTTTGTCGAGCGGTTCAATATACGACAGTTTAACGATGATTATTAAAATTCTGTTTTTAAGAATATTCCAAATAGAATCTGTTGTACTCCCTACAAAAAGGACTCGCCCTCCCCCATGAATACACGTTAACGAGAACGTAAGACGGTTTTAACAACATCAGCGTGACACAATTATGTGAGATACCATTTGCGCAGTTGGCGGATAGTCACTACCCAACTGGACTCTCAGCTGCCAATCAAATAACTACTGTTTAACCAGGTTCACTTGTATCTTGTTTCTGTTACTTGAATATATATGTTTTTCTATCAACCCTTTTTGCATTTCTCGTGTCTTTCTTTTGTTAGAATCACAACAATATCACCACAATATAACGGGCATCTGGCACGCTTTTCAATATCTACAGACGTTTAACTGAAATAAATTTCTCATATTCTCTTCCCAAACCACTCCTATAAGGAAGCAGTAATAGTCACAGTCAGTTCTAACAAAAATATAAATATCCATTCACCTAATTTGATCAAACGGGTTATTTTCAGTCTAGGTCTAACTGAGTCAGTAAGTATTTATTCTCATGCCTACATTTCTTAACATACCTGGATTTCTTCAAAAAAACTTATTTAGAATTCGTAAAGCCTTCTCCGTGCGCTTCGTATAAACACTAAATCTTCAGAGGATGTTTTTTATTTATAGATTGAATTATTTGCCAGCGTTAGACGTTTCGGTTTTTAATATGAAAACATTAAACCTTCATTGGGGTGTTTTAATTGTTAAATAAAAGAAAAAAGGAGAAAGTTTTAAACATTCTATTTCCGTTGGTATATATATATATATATATATATATATATATGTGTGTGTGTGTGTGTGTGTGTGTGTGTGTGTGTGTACATGCGTGTGTGTGTATATGTGTGTGATTACTGGTTAACTTATCTCAGCCGGTCACAAGAGTATGATCACAAATTATTACCAAACTCTACTGATATACCTTGGTCATATGAAAATTAAATTTAAAATTTCTCGGGTGTATAATTTAGGAGCGAACTAATGTATATATATATATATATATATATATATATATATATATATATATATATATATATATATATGTAGCTATACTTATAAAATCAGTCTTCAGATAAAAATAATTTGTTTCAAATCCCAAGTCGGCGGGGATTGCAGAATACACCGACCGCATCATTGCAGAGGACAAAGACCCCAATCACCACCACCAACGATTATCCTGATAATGACACTAGACATTCTGATGGTGAGGCTTTAGTTCTGGAGCTTTAGGAAATGTAGAGTATCGCTTCATTGCCATCGCTCCCAGGTCTACTCTGTCCTGGAGTGGTAGCATCTGATAAAGTCCTATCTCTGGGTCACAAAGACTGTTTGACATTCAAACTGGGTGCAAACAAATGGTTCGGGTAACTTTCTTCGATTGTTCATAATTACTTGCTTTCGTTTTTATCATGTTTTTTTTTTTGTTTTTGTTTTTTGTCTTTTGTTGTATATATTTTATACGAAATAATTTATGCCAATATTTTCATATTAATTCATTCTTTTGTTTAAAGTTTTTCTATTTCTTATATATATATATAAATATATATATATATATATATATATATATATATATATATACCACACTTTTTCTCTACTCATGTGTAGACAACATTTTTGTGGAAAAATAAAATCAGTCTGATTTTCCATACTTTCTTCTACTTTTCTCATAACGTCGGATCTCATTCCAAACCTTACCTCTCACTATATATATATATATATATATATATATATATATATATATATATATATAAATGCACTTACTGTAGTAAGTGGTTTTGAGAGCCATTAAATAACGCACCTTGTTGACATTCCTTTTCTCTATACATACCTATATATATATATATATATAAACTTATATGCGTGTCAATAGAAAAGGAATGCGGACAGCCACTTTATTTAGTCAATTCGATTCGAGTTCTGTGGTCTTCGAGATATTTTGTCCCTATCAGTTACTTCTATTCAAAACAAAACAATTTCCGCTACATGCCAAAAAAAGAGTTGGTATCACAGATACGTATTTTTGGGCCGGAAGTCAGAATCCGCTTGAATCGAAGCTTCCGGTAGCTAGAAATTCTGGGTACAAATAAGGGACTCTGATTAAGGAATACATCCTTGAAAAAAAATTGCACACACATGAATATATATATATATATATAACACACACACATATATATTTATGCGTGTCTGTATATATATATATATATATATATACACGTACACACACATGCACATATATAGATAAATAGAAAGAGGGGAAGTAATAGAAAGAGGGGAAGTGAGGAAGAGCAACAAACTTAACATTATCTGTTCATTGTAAGGCAAAGTGATGAGTATCTTTGTATTCGCGGATATTTTCTCTATGACTATGATGACAACTGGTTGATAATTTTGGGAATATTCATTTGTTACTCAAGCAGTACTAAACTTTTTAAAAAATCTTTTAGAAAGTTGATCAGAACGTATTATTTATGTACAATAAGTTAGTAAAGTTGGCGACCTTAGTCGAAGGTCACCCAAAGGCTCCCTTTTAAATAACTACCACAACGAGGTGTAGGGGAGAGTGCTACTCCATTCCCTGGTTTCTCAGATCATTGGTGAACATTCTACTCATTAGACCAATAGATCGCAAATGAATTAGAATGTGATACTCTAGATTTTTACTGCACTTAATCATGCTCCACACGTGTTTCTGGCGTCGGGGTGGTCTTCAGGAGATTAATAATGTGTTTGTTTTGAGAGTGGCTTGACTCATTTAAATTCAAACTTTTTTTTTCATTTCTTATTCTATATTTTTTTTTTATTTATTCATCTATTTTTATGTAAGTATTAACAAGTATCTACTTCAGATGTCTGCGTGTGTACATTCGCATAGAAGCATACACACACTCACACACACACGCATATATATATATATATATATATATTGAATAAAGTTCATGACCTTAGTTGAGGGTGATCCGAAGGCCTCCTTTTCTTTAGCTACTACACCGAGATGTAAAAGAGGATGATACTCCATTTCCTGGATTGCTCCACTTTACTCTTGATCCTTACTTTATAATGCTGAATGTTAAGCAAGGCGGCATGAAGTACCATGTTTTGAGTCTATGGCGAACACTCTACTCACAAGGCCAATATATATATATATAAGTAAAGGGAAGTGATGTTTACTTGGTTTTATATCAAATCAGTAAATAATTTTAAAAAATGCTAAATATGCTGATAGAAATATGTTTAGTAGGATTAACTGGAGAACGGGATTTGTATGATGGATCTGAATTTGTATGATAGATCTGAATTCGTACATAAAGTCATTGTCACATGGCATGTGGAATATTGGCCACACCTAGCTGGATAAATCTGTGGGAATTTTTACTAAAAATATAATCTATGGTAAACACTCATACAAATTTAATAATAATAATCCTCATTATCATCAAGTTGTGTTATAGCATGGCTTCCCTAGACTCTCTCTCTCTCTCTCTCTCTCTCTCTCTCTCTCTCTCCTAATCTGCTATCGCTATTTGTAGATCCTCTAGATGGTACCCAGAATCCACTCATCTGATAAATATGTCTTGGTTGGTCGATCAGCACTGGTGTGCTTATGCGTAGTAGTCCACATGAAAACTTCGCTTATGAATTAGTCCTTTCTTCACCAACAATATCCATCATGTCTTGTTTGTCTTATTTGATTTATGAGATGGGACGTATTGGCAAACGTGCTGGACTGCGATATCATTTTAAGCCAGTTCCAACTCCAGACTCTCTGTTACGTAACTTCCAAACAGTTACCCTCAAGAAAGGTATGACCTTCTTGATCCCCCAACCCTTCTATAAATGAAAATAACACCGCTACTGTACTTCAACATTTTGGCATTGAAAAACCCACAAAGATTAATATGCCATGAAACAAAGAAACCTTGAATACTTCCACTGCTGTTCTTCCACAAAGATGGCGTTGGCATTGAATAACTCACGAAGGTTAATATGCCATTAAACAGAGAAAACAAACTGTTGCAGAAAATTGTCTCAGCGAACCGGGTTCAAATCCTCGACGAGGCTGTTTTCGTTTTGTATTTCACGATAATGCATGGGAAATAGGCATGAATCTGTCTATGATAAGAACCCCGCTTCCCAGCATGAGATATGCACCGAAAGCTATTTCGTTATTTTTGATTTCGTGCCATTTGCTCTTGTGGTCGAAGAATATATCGACCCAGAGTATTAAAAGTGAGAAAAAATTCGCAATAAGATGAAGTAAGCCTAAAAATAAAATAATAGAAATAATGAAAAGTGTATCAAAACAAGAGTGTTTTGATAAAAAGCAACAATAATAAGATGGAGGAAAACTAGTTACAAACTTTTAATAATGAAGTTATCGACCCAGAACCATTCAGATGGAGTAAAATTAAGAATAAAACCACCGGAACGGTGAAGAGTTTATCGACCCAGACTTTGTGGTAACAAATAATATATATATATATATATATATATATATATATATATATATATATATATATAAAGGAGCTTTATTCTGTCAAGGTATTTTTTGTAAGTTTTTCTTTTAATTGCTTGGTCATCTCCAGTGAATGGATAACTTTAAAATATCAAAAGGTACATTGGTAAAGGGTGATGGGTAAAAGGTATTCAATACCAGATAATTGGTAAAAAATAAACGATAATAGGTTTGGTTTCTTTGTTTTATAGCATATCAAGCTTCATAAGTAATTAAATGTCAAAATCGTCCTTGTAGTGGCCACGTCAGCTGGGGGCCGTGGAATACACCGATGGCATCTCTTCAACAAGTGGCTCAGTCGCCTGGGGATGTATACTCCTCCAACGAGCGTCATGGTATGACATTAAACAATCTGATGGTGAGGCTTAAGTAATACTGGAACTTTGGGTAATGCGGAGTATCCTTTTATTACCATCGCTCCCAGGTCCACTCTAGCCTGGAGTGGGAGCACCTGAAAGGGTCCAATCTATGGGTCAAATAGAACTGTTTGACATTTAAACTGAGTGCAAACAAATAGCTTTGGCTAAACTGAATTATTTGAAAGAGAACTGTTTAATCATTTAACTGTGTGTAAACAAATGACTGATGTCTAATTGAATTGTTAGTAATACATAGCAATACTTTGAACTATTTAACTATTTGAAAAAAATTAGCACTGGCACTTTTTAAAAAATTATCAACAAAATGCGTTTATCTAATAAATATATCTAAACAGGATTTGGCATTCAATAAGCAACGATTATTGATATGCGATAAAACCAAACCAAACTAAACATCCTTGTAAAAGAATAGTAATGGTACTATTCAACCTATTACTGTGGGATATGGGGAGGAGCTCATACCTTTCACAGGAGTATTAGTTCGAAAGTAAACGTTAAAACGCATCTGGAGTTCGAATTAGCTTACGATAATATAGCAGGACTCTACGTTAGCCCATACACCACGGGAATTCCCCTCAAATGATAATAGGGTTATAATCGGTAATATGTATTACGTAATATGTGATGCGAATCTGTAATTAAGTCATATCTGGCAGAAAGTGACATCCATGAAGCAAGATCAAAGTGCTCTAAAGTGACTCCCATGATGCAAGATCTAAGTGCTCTAAAGTGACTTCCATGATGCAAGATCGAAGTGCTCTAAAATGACATCCATGATGCAAGATCAAAGTTCTCTAAAGTGACATCCATGATGCAAGATCAAAGTGCTTTAAAGTGACACCCGTTGCTGCAAGATCAAAGTTCTCTAAAGTGAAAGATGAATTATGGGTTCTGATAAAATCTGGCAGAAGTTAACCAAATCTTGGGTAAATCAAATCTGTAGTATGTAAGCATGATAATTTTTTACATGCAGTATGGTGCTGTTGCGAACGCAGTGAACACTTCACAAGCGGTGTGAGCATAGCAAGACAGTCGTGAAGTGACTAAACACCTCTCTGCATGTTCGGAGAAAATCCACCGTACACGGCACGAATTTACTAGTAGTAATAGTAATATGTATTAAATACTGTAAAAAAGCTAATACTAATTATGAAAAATAAATACAATAATAAAATTGATTGACTGATTGATTGTTTAATTGATTTTGAAAAGATCTGTTAAAAATTATTCGTATTTGATCAGACACTGTGTAAAAAAAACTCTTAAAAGAAGAAACAACAACACGAAAAAATTTATATATAAATATATATATATATATATATATATATATATATATATATATACAATTCTTCCACTCTTACAGGATGTGACAAAAATTCAATTTGTTAAATTGAGTTTTCTTTTTCCTAGACATAGCCCAGTCGGTTTGAGCAGTAGAATACACCAACTGTATCTCTGCAGAGGCTAACCCCTGACCAGCAAGTGTCCTGAATATGACAGTAAACCATCTGATGACAAGGCTTCAGCCTTGGAGATTTGGGAAATGTGGAGTACCCCTTAAATGCCATTGCTCCCAGGTTCACACTGACCCAGAGTGGTAGCACCTGATAGGGTCCTATCTATGGGTCAAATGGATCAAACTGTGTGCAAACAAATGAATGATGTTAATCTGGCTCATTTAAGAACGTTATCAACAAAATGTGTTCTCAAATCATCTATATATGTAATATATATGTATAAAGAGGATTTATGGCATATCAACTATGGTTGATATATCATAAAACTCAACCAAACAAATCATATATGTTTAATATATGTATTAAGAGATTTGGCATTAAATAACCTACAAGGATTGATATACTATAAAACCCAACCAAACCAAATCATATGTATTTAGTATATATATATATATATATATATATATATATATATATATATATAAAGAGGATTTGGCATTAAATAACCTACTATTGTTGATATGCTATAAAATCCAACCAAATCAAATACATATTTAATATATATGTATAAAGAGGATTTGGTATTAAATAACCTACAATGTTTGATATGCTATAAAACCAACCAAACCATTCTCCTAGACTGTTTGTCATAGCAATATTAAAGTGCCAGTCTGTCCTACTATAGCTCGAGGGAGAATTGTTGGATTCATAGCTTTCCCCGAGGGTATAAGCGTTATGTGAAATGTAAACAGCCTCGTTCAGGATTTTGAACTCGTGACAACATGTACATAATAATCATTATGACACGATCACATCCATAAAATATAAATAAAAATGAATTTTGAGGAAAAAATTTAAATATAAGCATCAAATGAGCACGATTTTCCAATCTCTTGGCATAAAATAACCCTAGACGAGTTGACGCGCTATTAAATTCAATCAATCTGAAATTGATAATAGAAATACAGTGAAAATCATGTTATAGAAATATATTTTAATTTGAGTATTTCAGACGCGCTAAGTGTAATGGTTATCGCCACAAGAAAGGACTCGGTGATCCGAGTTCAAATTCGCGACGAAGCTGTTTTGATGACACACCAACTCATCATGGGTAATTTATTGCCGATTCATTTCAGAAACTTTTGTGATCATAACTATATTTTCCAAGTTCCACAGCTTTCAATCAATCTCTGTCCCTCTCCTTACCCCTGTCGTTTTATGTGCAATGTTTCATTAAAGACGTTGTGGATCATGTCACACCACAGCTTCCTTCGATATCGGCATACCAATTCCAAATTCGGGTTAGAATACCTGCCACTCCCATTCCAAAAAAGACGTGTGATCTTAATTCATCGTAACTTTTACAGACCGCAATTTCTTTTTAAAAGACTCCAACATCTTCCGGTCTGTGAAACTTTTCGGCATTGTTTCTCAGGTCATCCATCGAGACTATTTCATCATATCCTGACGCACCTTAACTTAAGGAATGTTCCTACAACAATCTTCCGACATGATTCGAGTTCCTCAAAAATAGCGTTCTTCGGCGATTCCCACGGTAACTGAAAAACTAGGACTTCCCTTAAAAACGAAAACAACAACAAAAAAAAAAACTTGACCGTTAGATTAGATTACAGTATAGAATAGTGTAAGGGAAAAGAGTTCGAGTCTCAATCGAAGTTACTTCTTTGATATTTACTGCAGATCGATTAGTAGTTTCAAGAAGATTATGTAAATTAACGAAATGAATTATTCAGATGAAAGAAAATTTGTCTAAATATTTCATATGTAAAATAATACGTCTCAGAATTTATAAAAAATAATTCCGATGTAGATTTATAAAAAAAATAATAATTTAATTAGCGTTTAGCTCAAATGTGGCACAAGGTCGTACGAATGGGGCATCGATCAGACTAGAACTCACTTGTGAAGATTTGATAGTCTAGCTAGTTAACAATTACACCACCCGAGGTGCCCATGTATTTCTATTGTAACATTATTTGCTCTGTATTTTTCAAGTAACATTATTTAAAAGGTAGTTCTATAGTAACATTTTTGTAATCTATTTCTACAGTAATATTAATTACAATATATTTCTATGGTAAATATTACTTATAATATATTTCTATCGCAACATTATTTGCAATGTATTTTAATTGTAACATTATTAGAAATGTACTTCTGTCGTGACATTATTTACAATATATTTCTAAAGTAATATTAATTGCAATGTATTTCTATTGCTAAATTATCCATCATGTATTTCTATTGTAACATTAGTTGCAATCTATTTCTGTTGTAATATTAATTGCAATGTATTTCTTTAGTTAAATTATTTATCAAATATTTCTATAGAAACATTAATTGCAATGTATTTCTATAGGAGTATTATATGCTATGTATTTCTATAATGATATCATTTGCAATGCATTTCTATAGTAATACTATTTCAAACCCTCTCCTATCGTAACATTATTTACAATCTATTTTGATATTTACATTATGTGAAATATACTTCCAGAATAACATTACTTGCAATGTTCTTTCTATAATAATATTATGCGTAATCTGTTTTTATGGTAACATCATTTGTTAGGCATTTATTTGTGGAAAAAAAAAACTAACTCATGTACAAAGTATTTCTGTAGTAATATTATAGATAAAAATTGATAAACTAGGTAATCCAGGCAGAAGAAGAATTTAATGTGAAAAGAAGTCGACGTTCGAACGTTTCGGTTCTAATGAACCATCATCAGGACTAGGAAGTATGATATCCTAGTGATGTTAAATCACCGATGGATATTTGATAAAATACAAAATTAAGGTGGAAATACTACATATACAGGGAAAGGGTTAACCGTTCAACCAATAAATCAGCGTTCGTGTTTTGTAAAGTATTTCTATAGTAATATTATTTGTGATGCATTTTTATAGTAATATTACTTGCAATGTATTTCTATTATAACATTAACTACAATGTGATATATTTCTATTGTAATATTACTTGCAATGAATTTCTGTTGCAATATGACTTGCAATGTATTTTATAGTAATATTACTTCCAATGTATTTCTATGATAAAATTAATTGCAATGCATTTATATAATAACATTAATTGCAATGTATTCCTAGAGTAATATTATTCACGGTGTATTTCTACACTAATATTATTTGCAATATATTTCGGTAGTATTATTGTTGGCAATGTATTTCTATAGTAAGATTAATTGCAACATATTTCTATAATAACATTATTTCCTGTATATTTCCACAGTAACATTATTTCAGATATATTTCCTTACAAAATTATTTCCAATGTATTTCTATAGCAACATAATTTAAAATGCCTTGGTAAAGTAAAAGGGGAGTCCCCGTGGTGATATGGCTAACGTGCTAAACTGCGACATCGTAGTAAGCGAGTGCGAACTCTAGTCGCGTTATTAGGTCCGATTTCGTACTAATACCCTTGGCTATGAACCTCCTTTTCTCCAGCTATGGGTAAAATTGTATCATTGCTTTTCTTCTACAAGGATCAAGTTGGTAGTAACTAACATATGAAGGTTGATATGCCATTAACAACTACAATTATTATCCCTGATACCCAACCCAGTTGGCTCGGGCTGTTGAATACATCGACTGCATCTATGCAGAAGGGTAAGAACCTCCCTCTAGTGTCCTGTTTATGTCATTAAACAATCTGGTGGTGAGGCTCTAGTAATGCTGGAGCTTTGAGGAATGCAGAGTACTTCTTCATTGCCATCGCTCCCTGGTCCACTTTTTCCCGGAGTGGTAACTCCTGAAAGGGTCCTATGTATGAGTCAAATAGAAATGTTTGACATTTACACAGAGAGCAAATAAATAATTTATGCTAAATTGAATTGTTAGAAATAAAACGGTTTGATGAGTTAACTGTGTGTAAGAAAATGACTGATGATTAATTGAATTGTTAGTGATACATAGCAATACTTGGAACCATTTAACTTTGACTTAGGCTAAATTGAATTGTTACAAATAGAACTGTTTGATCATTTAACTGCGTGTGAACAAATGACTGATGTTAGTGATACATAGCAATACTGGGAACCATTTACCATTGATTTATGCTAAAATAAACTGATAGAAATAGAACTGTTTGATCATTTAACTGTGTGTATATAAATGATTGATGTTAGGGAAACATAGCAATACTTGGAACCATTCAAGATTGACTTATGCTAAACTGAATTGATAGAAATAGAACTGTTTGATCATTCAACTGTGTATATAAATGATTGATGTTAGGGAAACATAGCAATACTTGGAAACATTCAAGATTGACTTATGCTAAACTTAATTGATAGAAATAGAACTGTTTGATCATTTAACTGTGTATATAAACGATTGATGTTAGTGATACATAGCAATACTTGGAACTATTTAACGTTGTTGATTTATGTTTTCAAATCATATATATCTAATATATATGAATAAACCAGATTTGGCATTAAATAACTAACAACGGTTGATATGCCATAAAACCAAACGAAACCAAAAGAAAACGAAAAAATCCCCTATACCTTCATGTGTGGCAGTATTTTTAGCTCTCTTGAAAGATTTGTCTATTTGTCTATCCTTTTGTTTTCTTTCATTTTCACTGTATGATCCACTAAAACCGTAAAATCTACTTGATTTTTTTTTTTGCTTTTTTCTTCTTAATCAATACTAGGTCTGGTCTTCTGTTCGAGATTGAGTGATTTGTTTGTATGTAGATATCGCCGAGAATTTTGTGCACTCACCATTTGTCTGTATGATCAAATTTTAATCTCTTGCATAATTCCCAATGGATCACCTTTCCCACCCAATCATGCTTAGTTTTGTATCCCTTTTGTGCTAACTTGCTTCATTTGCGTATTAAGAGATTAAGCCTTTCACCAATCAACATGTAAACTACACTCAAATTTTGCTCAAACCAAATATTATTCAAATTATTATTAATATTGACCTAACGAGTAGACTGTTCGCCAGTGGTCCAGGAGACAGGGGTTCAATCCCAGTTCGAGTCATACCAAAGACTCAAAAAATGGTACCTGATGCCGCTTTGCTTAACACTCAGCATTATAAGGTAAGGATCAAGGGTAAAGAGAAGCTATCCAGGAAAAAGAGTTGTGCCCTCTCTTGCACCTCGTGGTTGAAGCTATTGAAAAGAGAGCCTTCGGGTCACTCTCGACTATAGTCGCCAATTTTACATTTTACTTAGTAATATCATTAAAATTTGTCTTATTTCTTGGCTCTACCTAGAAACAAATGTCCTCTCCCGATACATCTGCCATTGGAGGATCAGAGTGTAGTATCGTTGTACATGTTGAAATATATGACTGAATATATTACAAAATATATTCTGGCCGATATTAATAATGACGTAGTCTGGATTGTTTCAACTCGTCCTTCTATTTCCAAGTCCTCCAATCCCTTTGCCAATCCTTTGGAAATCTTTCTAAGTACACCAGTTACTATTGGTATCACCGACACATTCATGTTCCATAGTTTTTTCAGTTCTCTAGCAAGGTCTAGTTACTTATTTCTCTTTTCGCTTTCTTTCAGTTTTATCCTATGGTCAGCCGAGACAGCAAAGGCCGCAATTCCAATCAACTCTGGTGTATTGACTTCCTTACTCCTCCCACACCTCTCATCATCCCTCACAGACTCCCTGCCTTCCTTGAATCTCTTATGCCACTCAAAAACTGATGTTCGACTCATGCAAGATGCTCTAAAAGCAGTCTGAAGCATTCCATAGGTTTCTGTGGCATTTTTTCCAAGTTTAAAACAGAATTTTATTGCATGTCGTTCTTCTAAAGTGTCAGATCGCATTTTTGAAATTCACCAGCTGTGATAATCAGGCTTTAATAGGGTGTATTTTAATTGCTGTCGTAGCTGTTCATTTTCACCTGAAATCCTAAAAATTGGTTAGTCATCTCATAAGATGTATAGCAATAACATACTGAATTTTCATGAGTCTACGACAATTCTAAATGCCTATACAAAAAAAAAATCTGGAAACTTATTGAAGGCACCACGTAAATTCAAATTTATTTCTCTTGGTTGTCCCCTTGGCGTAGTGGTTAACGTGCTAGACTGCGGCATCGTAGTAAGCGAGTTCGAACTCGTGCTATTGCGTTCACTTTGGAACTAATACCCTCTAGGAAAGGCATGTACTTTCTTATCCATTAAATAACCCAGGAAAGTTGATATTTCATTAAACAAAGTCACCAAACTATTTCTAAGTCAGCATTCTTTGCAAGTTCATCCGGTGTTCCAACTTTATGATGTTAGTGGTTCAAGTCTTTAATCGGGAAAATTTCACCATTTCCTGTCACTCCTTATTTGGCGAACATATATTCTAAATTCTTCAAGAACATTTCGAGTTCCTGAAAACGGCAGGCAGAGGCTATACATGTAGCGGAGAATTTTTTATTCTCAATTCCCTTAAGAAAAAGAAAAAAAAACAAAAAACGACTGAATTCATCAACCGTTAGATAAAATTACAGTATGCACTGATAAAAGGGATTGTAGAGGTCAAGTCTCTTTCTAAGTTATATTTCTTTTGTATTTCTATATAAAATATCTTACGATTTTCAATAGTAACATTGCTCTGCTAGCTGGGTTGGTCCCAGGGGCTTTCCCCTCAAGAAATACCTGCTTGACAGGGCGGAGTTTATCGCTTAGCACCTGAAGAAGACAAAATGGGAAATACCGACGAGATCAGGCATTTTTTGTGACGGCTGTCTCGATTTGTGCAAGGTCCCACACAATAAAAATGACCATGTGTTAGATATGACCAGGTGGCAGGTTGTATAAATCTCTTGCCCTTCCGACGTTGCTAAGAATAAGCTGGCATTATCTCCTGCTAAGGGGTAAGACCACCATAAAAAATGTTGGTTGGTTGGTTGGCTGGTTGGTTGGTTGTATTTTATGTATGTCATATCAACCTTTATTGGTTATGTAATGCCAAATACACACACACACACATACACACACACATACATATATGCATATGTGTGTAAGTATGTATGTACATAGATAAATAGATTTGATATTATTTGAAAATGAATAGTTTGTCGGTAACATTATTTTTAAATGAGTCAGATCTCATTTTTTTTCCCACACACTTAAATAGTTTCACGAATTGTTCTGTATTACAAATAATTCTATCCTAGTCAGCTACATCTTTGCAGAAGGGTAAGGCCCCCCCCCCAACAACAACAACGAGTGTCCTGGATATGACACTAAAAAATCTAATGATGAGGCTCCAGTAATGCTGGAGCTTTGGAAAATCAGAGTACTCCGTCATTGCCATCTCTTGCAGGTCCACTTTGGCCCGGAGAAGTAACACCTAATAGGGTCCTATCTATCGGTTAAATAGAACTGTTTAACATTTAAACTGAGTGAAAACAAATGACTAAAATGAATCGGTAGAAATAGAATTGTCTGTCATTTAACAGTGTGTAGTCAAATAACCAATGTTTAATTAAATTGTTAGTTATACATAGCAATATTTGGAATCATTTTACTTTGCGGACTTTTGCTAAATTGAATTGTTAGAAATAGAAGTGTTAATCACTTGACTGGGCATACCCAATTGAATAATGTTTAATTGAATTCTTAGGGATAGGTAGCAATAACTGGAAATAAATAAGTACGTAGATAACCAACAATGGTTAATATGCAATAAAACCCAAACGGACTAAATCATATATTTGATATATATGTAAAAATAGTCATGGCAAATACAGCTTCAGACAATCTATTTTTTGAACATGCCTCGTATTTCGAAGAAAATTAACGTTTCATAAATTGTTCATTTCTTTCTTGGTAAATACAACTTCAGTCTTGATATTTTTAACACACTTCGTATTATTTTTTATATTAGAAAATTTATTCTGAAGCTTTAAAAAATCTAAGCAAAATCAAAACGTGTCAAAAAGAGTCTGTATTGTGTAAACAACTTAACTATTCAATACAACAATGGCATAAAAATAAAAGCGACAAGGGAAACTCCAGCAAGGCCCTCTCACTAAATTTTGTGGGGGTGGAAAACAACAATACAAATAGGAATAATAATTAAAGCTTAAAAAGAGGTGACAGTGAGAGTGAGAAAATATCTTATCAAAAGACTTTTGAGGCACGCCTAAGTTAAAAGTTCCCTTGATGTAGAAATTTCAAAAAATAAGTGTTAAACTTTAACCCCTTAAAATAGACCAGAACTTGAAGTTTGTTGTTCCTTAACTTTTCTTTTGGCTACAAAATTGAAAGAAAGAAAGAAAGAAAGAACCTGAAGCAGAAAAGAAAGAAAGAAAGAAAGAAAGAAAGAAAGAAAGAAAGAAAGACAAACAGTGATAAAGAAAGAAAGAAAGAAAGAAAGAAAGAAAGAAAGAAAGAAAGAAAGAAAGAAAGAAAGTGAAATGTTAAAAGAAGATGAGAGAAATAAGCAGAGAGATCTAGAGAAAAAAATAAAAAACGGATTAGAAATATCAGAAAGAGTATGAAAAGGCAAAGGAAAAAAAGGACAGTGAAGACAGAGAGGAGGGGGAGAAGCAAAGGGAGAAGGATAGGGAGGGGAAAGGTTGAAATAAAGGAGTTAATGAAGAAAGAAAGAAAGAAAGAAAGAAAGAAAGAAAGAAAGAAAGAAAGAAATCGAGGAATAAAAAGATTGATAGGCAAAGAAAAAAGAGGATGAAAAAATAAATTTAAAAAAGGAAGATTTAGATAGATAGATAGATAGATAGATAGATAAAGAGATAAAGAGAGAGGGGGAGAGGGAGAGAGAGATAGTG
The DNA here is from genome assembly GCA_963585895.1 of Sepioteuthis lessoniana. Taxonomy (NCBI): domain Eukaryota; kingdom Metazoa; phylum Mollusca; class Cephalopoda; order Myopsida; family Loliginidae; genus Sepioteuthis; species Sepioteuthis lessoniana. The sequence goes on from CAUZXS010006158.1 coordinate 61,914, forward strand.
GGGAGGAAAAAAAAACAGAAGGAAATCACAAAAAAAAAATGACCGGCTGATAATTGTCCGGCAACTTTTCTCATACCAATTTTGGAACATTCCAGAATTTTCCTTTTGTTTTTCATTGTTGAGATGACACACCCTCGCACACTAAATTCCTTTCTTGTGTGCAAACATGAATATCTGTGTACGAGATCATTCCGGCCTCTAAAGGCATGTGGACATTTTTCAAATGAAAGAGTGATCGCTAATTAGGGTGGAGTTTTCATTAAACATACGAAGATTCCCGCTGCACCGAGCTGACACTTACTAAGCTTAGTACCGTCTGGCACAAGATCACAAAAGCAGAGTACCCACCCTGACCGATTGAATTCGTGACAGTAATGTTTTACTTAGCAAGGTTCCGTCTTAACTAAGTATAGACAAGTATGGCACGTGGTCATGAGTAAATCCGTTTCTAGCAAAACAAGTAAATACAAGGAAAATATCTGCATTTATTAATCCGGCTTCCGCCAGAGTTGGATTTGACACGAAGTTATTTCATTGTTGGTTTGGTTTGTTTTTTTATCATTAAGGGTTTTCAAACTATTTTTTTCATCTTTATTGTTATTTCCTCAACGTTTCGGCCGATATGTCCTCCTGCCTTCTTCAGGTGTTTGTCGAACTCGGGAACCTACACGGAAGTTCGAACTACGTCCTTAATTGAATCCACGGGGGTCGCCTGTTCTGATTCCGTTAGCCATAATCGGGTACAAGAGCTAAGTATTCTTGTTTTGTTATTCACCTGCAGTCAGCAGCAAACTTGCAACCCCCAGATGATTGTCTCCTTAGAAGCTTAGGGAACCAACACCTATAACCGTTACGCTATGTGTCTTGCTGGTGTGGTTTTGTTTTATGGTACATCAACTATTGTGGGTTATTTAATGCCAAATCCATTTTTATACATATAAAGAGTTCTATTTCAAACAATTCAGTTTAGTATAAGTATGGTTTTTAGTTTACTCACAGTTTAAATGTCAAAACAGTTCTATTTCAAACAATTCAATTTAGCGTAAGTACGCAGTTAAGTTCTATTTGACCCATAGATAGGACCCTATCAAGTGCTACCACTCCGGGCAAAAGTGAACCTGGGAGCGATGACATTGAAGGGGTACTCAACATTCCCAAGATCTCCAGCAAAACTGGAACCTCACCATCAGATAGTTTAATGTCATATCCAGAACACTCCTTGGTGGGGGTCTTATCCCTCTGCAGAGGGCTACCTTAAGAAGATATTTGCTGATTTCCAATATATTTGATTTCATACATAGTGTCTCTAAGGAAACTGTTGTGTAACAATTCAAAAACGGCGTACTATTTTATAGATTTAGTGTCTTGAGTATAGAGAATACGGACAAGCAAACTCTTCCCAATTATTGATATAGATTCACTAAAAATGATTTCTCTATGAAAATGCATTGGAATTGATTTTACTATAAAAATTGATTGTAATGTATTCAACAATAAAAAAAACAAAAACATAAGAAATGTGTTTACTAAAAAAATTCGTTGAAAATGATTTTTCTGTAAAAATGAACTAAAATAATTTTTTAAGAAAAATTTATTGGGAATGGTTTTATTCTAAAATGAATTGAATTAGAAATGATTTTACTATAAAATGAATAGAAAAGGATTTTTTCGATAAAAATACGCTGGGGACGATTTTGTTATAAAATGAACTGAAAATGATTTTACTATAAAAACGAGTAAAAATAATTTGAACTTTCTTTACTATAAAATGCATTATGGGACGATTTTACTCGACATTCTTTAGAAATGATTCTACGACAAAGATCCATTCGAAATTTTTTGACAATGAATTAAAAAAATCAACAAACACCAATGCGTCGAATACTGATCCTACAGGATTAGTCATGATTAGTCTGAAGGGAAATGGATCTTTAGTAGAATAAGTCTTCAAATCCAGTCCGACCTTCACTGAGGATTTTGACCCTAAATCATAACACTTTCAGATTGGTGGGTCAGTAGTGACGGCCCGTCTCCTCGTGTTTTCCAGTTCTCTCTTTTTGGCCACAGCGAACAGCTGTCTCTTTCCCAGTCGGCTGCGTCTGTAGAATGCACCGACTGCTCCTCAGCAGCGGGGTAAGAAACCAACAATGAGTATCCTGATATGACACAAAAACAATTTGATGGCGAGGTTCCAGTAATGCTGGAGCTTTTGAATGCTGAGTATCCCTTTATTGCCATCGATCCCAGGTTCACTTTAGCCCGAAGTGGTAGAACCTGATTGGTTTGATTTTGGTTTGGTTTTATGGCACATCAGCCATTGTAGGTTATTTAATGCCAAATCCATTTTTATTCATATAAACATTTTTATTCCAACAAGTTCAGTTTAACATGAGTACACAGTTTAAATGTCGAAATAGTTCTATTTTAAACAATTTAGTTGATCAAAGTAGACTGTTTAGTTCTATTTGATCCATAGATGGGATCCTATCAGGTGCTCTCATTCCTGGCCAGAACGGATCCTGGAGCGATGGCAATGAAGGGGTACTCCACATTCCCCAAAGCTCCTGCTTACTGGAGCCTCACCACCAGATTGTTTTGTATCATATTGCGGACACTCTTTGGGGAGTTTTACTCCCCTGCAGAGATACAGTCGGTGTATTCTGTAGCCCCAGCCTACTGGGTCCCATCAGATAGAGTACTCTCTATGGGTCAAATAGAACTAAACTGTGTACTTTGCTAAACTGAATTGTTTGAAATAGAACTGTTTCATGTATAAAATGAATTTGGCATTAAATAACCTACAATGGTTGATATGCTATAAGACAAAACAAAACAAAACAAAATCAACTGTATCTCCCAACCTTTGAACAGTTTTTCTTCTTTCCTGGCCCCTCTCTTTCACACTAGTTAGCAGGTTCCATACTGTCTATGCTGAAAATGCCCAGCAACCCACCCCCACTGAGAAAAACCAAGTATACCATCTTTACAATTGTTAACCAATTTCTGGTATTTGATGGTTTTTCTTTCGGCTGCCTCTTCACAACCCTCTTCCTATGGCACAATAAGTTCTACTATTATGATTTTTCTTTGATTCTTTTGTCCAGATAACTACATCTGGCTTCAAGGTGATGGACTATATAAGTTCCGGGAACGGGATTTTCCCCCTGTCAACTCTCATTTCACATTCTCTGGTTGACTGATCTTAGGAATACATTGTTTTATTCTTCAAAGACTTTTCACCAGTAATTCCCAACGTGGGGCGCATGCACCACTAATGGGGAATGATAATATTTTTGGTGGCACATACAATATTTGGTGGGGCTTATTTAGAGACCAAGTTTATGACCTTTTAAGCTTCCTTCGCGTGAATTGCGGTAAAATTTTGAATCTGTAGGAATTAGATATTACAGGGGGGGGTAGCATCAGTATTTTAGAAATACCAAAGTGGGGCATGGCTCAAAATCTTTTGGTAACCACTGCATTACACCTTCTTTAACAAAGGCAATGCCTTTGAGTAGTTTTGCTCTGATCGGATGTCTTTCCTCCGTTCTTTGCCAATGTCAATAACTCTTTGTCATGGTCCTATCTGTATCTGCCTCGGAACAGTGATATCTAATATACCAACAGAATATATTCCTGGGGTCCTGATTTGTGACCCAGCTAACACAATGGATTATTCCACATACGCCATTTATGAAGGCCCACAGGCGAACAGATTGTATCATTGACTACCCGCAATAGAAAGAATATATGAAATTCCTCAGGCTTCCTATGATCGGCCAAAGTACTTCTTTTTGAAAGGTTAACTTGTTCTAGCTCCCTGTATACTCTGTCCCACAGCTCTTAGTAACCTCTTTTCACTCTCCAGATTCATCACTACTGCTTGAACCATACTTTGTCTCTCATTGGGGTTTGCTTTTATCCACTACTGAAAATGCAATGTCTCAAGGTCTTGTTTCCTTAAGCAAGTTAGTTCGACAATATTCCTTGTTCTAGGTAAACACTGTCGAATAGTATTTTGGGGTCTCCAAACCAAGACCAAGTCTTGTCAACCTCTTGCTAATTCAAAGAGGACTTTTCGCAGGGTTTCAACCTGCACAACCCCTGGCGAAAACGTAGCCATCTATCTATCTATGACGGAGCTTAGAATCCAGTGACTAGAACCCACTGAGGGGTAATAACCCTTCCAAAAAAGGTGTGTTCTGAATATGACATTAAATTGTATATGATGGTGAGGCTCTAGTTCTGGACATATAAGGAGTTTCATTGTCATAACTCCCAGATCCACTTCGACTCGGAGTGGTAGAAACAGTATCCTATGTTATCTATGTCAAATAGATCTGTTGAAATATTATTGGTATTCGATTGATATTTTCGTTCCTTGAATCCTAGTAGATCATGGTGAACTTGCATTTGTTTTCTTTGAACTCCACCATTGAAGATAGAGGAAGCTACAATTGGTTAGATATTATAGACAGGCCCTACTGATGCAATGCTGGGTGGGATTCCCAATCATTCTCGAGGAAATTTATTAATCTTCCTCTCCATGACTTCTACAGTTCTAGACGGAATGTCATATATTGTCATCAGCAACATTAATCTGGCCCATTCGGCTGAGGCTGTAGAGTTCACTGACTTCAAGGGTAAGACTCCACCAACGAGTCTCCTGGTAGACCAGTTGGTTGGGGCTGTAGAATGCATCGACTTCATCTCTGCACAGGAGTAAGACTCTCCCAACGAGTGTCCTGATGGCTCAGTTGGTTGGGCCTGGAGAATACTCCAACTTCATGTCTTTTCAGGTGAAAGACTTCCTCAAAGAGTGTCCTGATATGACACTTAACAATCTCATGGCGAGGCTCCAGTAATGCTGAAGCTTTAGGGAATGCAGAATACCCCTCATTGACATCGTTCTCGAGTCCAGTCTGGCCTGGAGTGGTAGCAGCTGATAGGGTCCTATCTATAGGTCAAATAGAACTGTTTGACATTTAAACTGTGTGCAAGCAAATGACTTCTGTTAAGTTGAATTGTTAGAAATAGAACTCTTGGGCCATTAGTTGCGAAAACAAATTACTAATTGAATTGTTAGTGATACAAAGCAATACTGGGAACCATTTAATAGTGCGCAAACGAATGAGTAATATTGAATAGAACTGTTAGTGTTTAATAGCAATACTTGAAACTCTTCAACTGTATGCCTAAATTAAATCATTGGTATTACCTACCAATACTTGGAACTATTTGATTGTGTGCAAATGAATCAATAGTGTTGAATAGAATAATTAGTGTTAAAAAGCAATACTTGAAACCACTTCACTGTCTGCAAACAAATGATTAATATTGAATGGAATTATTTGCGTTAGCAATAATTGAAACCATTTAACTGTGTAGAAACAATAATAATACTCGTGTACAATCAAATTTGTTCGACTTCATTTAAAAATGAAATTACCTATAAATAAACCTTTCACTTACAAATCACATATGTATATCAATTTAAAGGTGTGCAAATAAATGATTGATGTTAAATTGTTACTGTTACAAAGCAATACTTAGAATTTATGGCATATCAACCATTGTAGGTTATTAAATGGCAAATCCTCTTTATACATATATATTAAATATATATGATTTGGTTTGGTTGGGTTTTATGGCATATCAACCATTGTAGGTCATTTAATGTAAAATCCTCTTTATACATATATTTTAAATATATAGGATTTGGTTGGGTTGGATTTTATGACATATCAACCATTGTAAGTCATTTAATGTAAAATCTTCTATATACATATACATTAAATATATATATAATTTGTAAACACATTTTGTAGATAACATTCTTTAATGAGTCTCAGCTCTTTTTTTGCACACAGTTAAATGGTCTCAAGTATTGTTATATAACAGTCACAATTTAACATCAGTTATTTGTTTGTACACAGTTTGTTCGATAGGACCCATAGATAGGACCCTATCAAGCGCTACCACACCGGGAAAGATTGGACCAGGGAATTCAGTTTAGCATGAGTACACAGTTTAATTGCCAAAAACATTTCTATTTCAAGCTATTCAGTTCATTCCAGCAGTTCTAATTCAGCTTATTCAGTTTAGTATAAGTAAAGATTTTGTTTACACACAGTTAAATGTCAAAACAGTTCTATGTTAAACAATTCAGTTTAGTGTAAATATAGTTTCAATGTCAAAAAACAGTTCTATTTCAAATAATTCTGTTTAGCATAAGCACGTACTTTAAATATAAGTACAGTCTATTTATCAAAAACATTTATATTTCAAGCTATTCAGTTTAGTCAAACATTTCTAATTGAAACAATTCAGTTTAGCAAAAGTATCCAGTTTGTTCTGTTTAACCCATAGATAAGGCCCTAACAGGTGTTACCACTCCAGGCCAGAGCGAACCTAGGAGCAATGGAAATGAAGAAGTGCTTCGCATTCCCCAAAGCTCCAGCATCACTGAAACCTCACCATCAGATTGTTTTGTGTCATATTCAGGACACTCATTGGGGGGGGGGCTTACTCCTTTGCAAAGGTGCAGTTGGTGCATTCTACCGCCCCAGCCGACTGGGCAAATCTGCTGGGGCGGTTCAGTAGGTCGACAATACCTTTGTAGAGGAGTAGACACCCACAACGTGGTCATCTATTGGCAATAGTTGGTGGCCCGTAATATAATAACACAGGATCCTGGAAGCTAAGTCTGTGACTCGTCAACCGATGTAGTCAAGTGACTAAAAAATACGGTACTTACTGGGCTGTACTGGCGGAGAGGCCCAATTCGACCAATTAGCTGGTCTTAAAACTTAACTCCTAAATGTTGGTTGGTTGGTTGGTTGGTTTATTTTTTATTGTATCAATCTTTTTGGATCAATTAATGCTAAATTAAGTCATTTTGATAAAAGTCTCAAACAATTCAGTTTAGTATAAGTACAGTTTCGTTTACACCGTTAAATGTCAAAACAGTTCTATTTCAAACAAATCAGTTTAGCATAAATAAGCAGTTTAAATGTCAAAAACGGTTCTATTTCAAACAGTTCAGTTTAGCATAAGTTCACGGGTTTTGTTTTTTTTACACATAGTTAAATGGGAAAACAGTTAATTTCAAGCACTTCTGTTTAGCGTAATTACAGTTTCGTTCTAATTGACCCATAGATAGGACCCTATCAGGCGCTACTACTCTGGGACAGAGTGGACCAAAAAGCGATGGCAATGAAAGAGTACTCCGCATTCCCCAAAGCTCCAGCATTATTGGAGGCTCCTTGTGAGATTGTTTAGTGTCATATCTAGGACACACTTTGGGGGAATCGTACCCTGTGCAGAGATGCAGTCGGTGTATTCTACAGCCCCATCCGACTGGGCAACCTAAATGATTGTCCCGACCATATTCTTCCAATTGCTCTGCTAGCAAACAAGTACAAAACCCGATTTCATCTTAACGGTTCAAGAAGGCGGTGGCTAACCTTGTACTTGTTGAAAACATTTAAACTGTATGCAAACAAATGATTTATATTAAATAGAATAATTTCAGTTAAAAAAAGCAATACTTGAAACCATTTAACTGTTTCTAAATAAATAATTAATATTAAATAGAATTATTAGTCTTTTTCTTTTTCTTTTTCTTTTTCTTCTTCCTTTTGATTCGAAATCTATCTCTATGAACAAATGAAACACATAAATTCTATACAATATTCCTAATAAGTCATATGACATAATTTTAAAAACAAACGCAGATTTACGGATTGAATTGTCAACTCTTTCCCTATATATAGATTTTCTTTAGGTTTTTGTATTTTTTAAACATCCATCGTTGATTTACTAAATCACGAAATATCATCCCTTCCAGTCCTGATGGTTCATTAGAACCGAAACACTATAGTGTCGGCTTTGTTTCTCAATAAATCTCTCCTTCTGCTTGGATTACCTTGTTATCATTTTTTTTTCTATCGCAATCCTTAAAACCATTTAATTGTGTGGAAATAGATGATTAATATTAGACAGAATTATTAATGTTAGATAGCTGTACTTGAAACCATTTAACTGTGTGCAAACAAATGATTGATTTTAAATAGAATCATTAAATTAAAGAAGTATTAAATAGAAATGCTTGAAACCTTTCATCTGTGTGCAAATGAATGATTAATACCAAATGAAATAATCAGTATTTAATCCTATTCCTATTTACCCAACCCCTCCGCTCGGGCAGGATATGACACTAGGTCAATTTTTAAGCGGAGTTTAACAGGTTTGATTTCAGAGTTTTCCTTCTCCTAGACTAGTTGCCTCACCAAGGCTGAAGAACCTAGTCTGCCCTACTATTTACCCATAGCTGGAGGGAGAATATTTGTGTTTAATAGAAATAATTGAAACCGCCTAACAGTGTGCAAACAAATGAGCACTAACAACTCGTTTAACTGGCCCAGCCGGCTTGAATTACAGAATACACCGACTGCATCTCTGCACCGAGGTAAGGCCGTTCCCCCTCCCCACAATGATTGTCTTTGATATGATTCCAAACAATCTGATGGTGAGGTTCCAGTAATGCTGGTGCTTTGGAGAATGCGGGGTATCCCTTTATTGCCATCGTTCCCAGGTCCACTCTGACCCGAAGAGATAGAACCTTATTTGGTCCTATCTATGGGTCAAATAGAACTAAACTGCATGCTTATGCTAAACTGAATTGTTTAAAATAGAACTGTTTAGACATTTAACTATGTGTAAACAAAAACTATATTTATACTAAACTGAATTGTTTGAAATAGATAAAATAAAAAGGTTGGATTATGCTAATAGCTGCGGTTCCCGACTGATCGCTGAACGTAAGCAACGGTGACCCTCTTCAGCGATTACATGGCTTACATTTAGTCACTGCAGGTATTATAAACACTCATCATTTGTCTTTCAAGCAAATCTTTCTTTTTTTCTTTTGTTACAAAATGCTTTTTTAATACACAGTTATCACGATTTGCTTGGCATTTTCACCATCGATGAACAAGAGCGTGCAGGCTGCACCCTGAAAAATTTGTACCATCCAAGGTGGCTAAACTTTTCTCTTTCTTTTTTTCCTTTTTCCTTTTTTTCCTTTTATCTTATTACAGCAACGACGGTATCCTTGTCAGGATTATGCTATCTACGTCAACCTTCTTTCATCAACCCGATTCGTGTAGAGGAACTCATCGAGAAGCTTTTCATTCCATGGGCTGGCAGCTGTACTGCGCCGTTCAGAATGTTGCGTGTCGATCGTATCGCCGTCGCCACTGATAAGACATTACCCACCGCCTAACTATGCTCATACATACGGTCTTGTCTTTGTAAACGTTGTCAGCGGGCGCAGTTGGGTTTTTTTTTTCTTAGCATGGAAGAACTGAATGACGAATTTCTGCTTTCATATCAGATGTCATCTTGCCAGACTGCCGCTCAATTGATATCTGTAAAAAAGAAATAATGTCATTAGTGCCTTATCACCAACATTCTGACTTTGACCTTTAGGGAAACAGTTCAGTTGGTTGGGTGGGTGGGTGTTGGAGCAGTAGAATATGTGAACTGTATTTCTGCCTAGATGTAAGACCTCACCTTCAACAAGTATCTTGGATGTGACACCTACCATCTACGTCAGTTGTAGAATACACCGACTGCATCTCTGCACAAGAGTAAGACCCCCACCTCATTAACGAGTATCTTGGATATGTTACGAAACCAAATAATCGTGAGGCTGGAGTTTTGGGAAATAAGGAGTAACCCCTTTCCTACCATTACTACGGGGTCCACACTGACCCGGAGGGATAGTAGGGTCTCAACCATGGGTCAAATAGAACTGTTTGACCATTAAACTGTGTAAAAACAAAGGATTGATGCTAAATCAAATTCTGTTAAAACGGTACTTGGAACAATTTAACTGCATTCAAATAAATCTATTAGATTTGAGATAGCAATAGTTGAAATCATTTAATTGTGTGCAATCAATACCAATACTAGTGTTCATACAAATTAGCTCTACTTCATTCAAAGTTAAGATTGCCTACACACAATTCGCTCAAAAATCACATATATATAATCATTTAACTGTGTACAAACAAATGAGCTCTGGCTCATTTAAATGTTACCTAAAAACTATTTGTTTACAAATCATATATATTTAATATATGTATAAACAGGATCTGGCATTAAGTAACTAACAAGGATTGATATGCCGTAAAATACAATCAACCGAACCCAATCCTTTTGGGAAAACATAATAAGATACGAGGCAATATTTTCAGCAAGTTTTTATTAATCAGGTGGTTAGTGAATGGAAAAATAATTTTTCAAAGCAGAAAACAATGTTATTTTATCCCCTGTATCTGTTTCAGTTTTCCTGTTCTAATTAGAGTATTTCAATACTCCCATCAAGTCAGATGGATTAAAAACACTCCTTGAGGTGTTATAGACACATATCAGTTATCTTTCAAGCAAATCTTCTGTCAGGGCTGTCTGGCATTCGTGCCGGACGGAGCATCAAAGATCAATGGCAAACTCGACGCCGAAAGGCCCCCGGCTTTTGGCTTTTGGCTGTGCCACGAGCTGCATTGAAAAGCATTGTATAGCACTGGACCCCTTGGTCCAGTTCAAACTATGTGTATAATCAATCATCCGTACTGGGTTCATGTGATATATCGAGTGAGCCTATGTCCAGCTTCAGGCTCATCTGGCTCATATAGCACTAAGTAAGCCGGTGACCAGCACAGTCCGGCTGAGCTCGAACCTCGGCGCGTACCTGACATCCCCCCCTTAATCCCACTATAAGCCGACCTTGTGTCAAATTCTGTCGGGTGGGGAGGCAACGACAAATATTACTCCTTAAGGCCAACGGACTTCACATGGCAAGATTGGTCCATTCGCCTTAAAGTTACACTTCACTACTGATTGTGGGTGGAGGCAATCCTATAGATACCAATTTTATTTGATTCTTTAATCATATCTTTTTGATCTCACACACTTGCATTCTCCAGTAAGCAACAAATACAGTCAGAATACCCCTTGAGGTGAAAGAAGTTTACATATTAAGTTACATCTAGATTGATTAATTAGCACAGGAGTCCATTAGTAACACACATAGATAGATAGATAGATAGATAGATAGATTATTGTTGTACGAACACTCTCGACAACGACCAATGAAGGTAGAAAGTATGTGTACTCGGGCCGTAGCACCCAAGATTTCGGAAAATTATAAAACAGCTTTAATCCTCCTTTTTGACTTCTCCCTCGTGAACAATAAAAGACTAATAAAAAATCTACACTAAATCCTTGTTCATCATCTTTTATAAAATATGCATCCGTGAAAATCTGCACACACACACACACTTAGACACACACATAAACACACACAATATATATTTATGTATATATATGTATAATTTCGAATTAAATTCGTAAAATATTTACTGTACTCTATAACCCGAATTGCAGAGCAATATCACGATTTTTCCATATATAAAAAAAGAATAATAAGACTGAATAAAGACTCCCGACTCAGAGTTTCACATTATTGACATTCAGGCGACCTAGTATTCAACACGTCTTGAATAATAGTTAAACTGATGATTGACAAATATAAAATTCTGAGTCGTGAGATTTTTACCTTATCTTACGCAGACACATATTCATAGATTTTGAAAATAAAATAGATTTTTTTATAGCACACTTGGAAAATGATCTCTACACTGTAGTGCCATGACCCACAGGTTGAAAATTCTTTATTAAAAGTTTAAAATCAACAAGATCACTCATCGATCAACCTGATTTCTTTGTTTGATGGCACATCAACTTTCGTAGGTTATTCAATGCCAAAGCCATCCTTGTAGCATTGATACTATCCAACCCATAGCTGAATGGAGAGGGGGTTCATGCCTTTCCTCAGGCTATAAATCCGACAGTGAATGTAATAGTGCGACTAGAGTTTAAACTCATTTACTACGATATAGCAGTCCAGCACGCTAACCACTACGCCTCGGGGATTCTTCCCACAACCCCCCCCTCTCTCTCTCTCTCTCTCCTTTCGATGGTTCAAGGGAAAACGAAAGAAAGGATCTTTTGTGAAGTTTTAACGGTGGTTTAACATAAGTAGTGACTTGAAAGAAGTTAAAAAAATTAAAGAAAACGAAAAGAAAAGAATAACAAAGACAAAAAAATAGAAAAGAAAGAAAGAAAGAAAGAAAGAAAGAAACGAGGACTAGTAAGACTTTTACAGAAAGCAAGAAAGAAAATGAAGGTAAATTAAAGAAAAAAGAGAGCACGAAAGAAAGAAAGAAAGAAAGAAAGAAAGAAAGAAAGAAAGAAAGAAAGAAAGAAAGAAATAGAGCTGACAAAGTAAGAGAAACGTTAGAGACAAGGAGAAGGAAAAAAATAAAAGAAAAAAATGATCAGAAAGAAAGAAAGAAAGAAAGAAACGAAAAAAAAAGAAAGTAAAAAAAAGAAAAAATAAAGATGGCGTCAGATCGTTGCAATGCAAAATGAAAAAGAAAGAAAGAAAGAAAGAAAGAAAGAGAGCTGACAAAGTAAGAGAAACGTTGGAGACAAGGAGAAGGAAAAAAAATGAAAGAAAAAAATGATAAGAAAGAAAGAAAGAAAGAAAGAAAGAAACGAAAAAAAAAGAAAGTAAAAAAAAAAGAAGAAATAAAGATGGCGTCAGATCGTTGTAATGCAAAATGGAAAAGAAAGAAAGAAAGAAAGAAAGAAAGAAAGAAAAAAAAAGAAAGAAAGAAAGAAAGAAAGAAAGAAAGAGAGCTGACAAAGTAAGAGAAACGTTGGAGACAAGGAGAAGGAAAAAAATAAAAGAAAAAAATGATAAGAAAGAAAGAAAGAAAGAAACGAAAAAAAAAGAAAGTAAAAAAAAAAAAGAAGAAATAAAGATGGCGTCAGATCGTTGTAATGCAAAATGGAAAAGAACGCGATGAGATAAAAAGACTAAACACTACACAAATCACAAAAAATAAAAAAGAAATCATCAAAGTATAAAAAAGAAAGTGGGGAGAGGTGGTTGAAGATAAAAAGTAATGAATAGATAAAATAAATAAATAAAAAGCCAAGAGCTTAATTACTCTAAGAACGTTTGAAGGCGAGGTCTCTCTCTCTCTCTCTCTCTCTCTCTCTCTCTCTCTCTCTCTCTCTCACCATACCAACGACACTTACCACAAAAATGCTAGAATTTCTGTTTTCTGAATGGAAAGAAAACTGCCATAGATTGCGGGGGCGTTTTGCGTAAGAATTTTGGGAAGTGCCGTTGGTTTTCAAGATAAAGAAATCTTTACCAAAACACTACGCAATAATGAAAAGCTACGACGTGTGTGTGTGTGTGTGTGTGTGTATGTGTGTGCGTGTGTGTTTGTGTGTGTGTGTGTGCGTTTTAGCAAGCATCTTGTAGTATAGGAGTTGACCGTCACGTTTTCTCCCAATAAGTGTATCGATGTATCTAAAACTCTTAAAATATTACGAAGCATTCTTTCAGGGTATCTGAAAAAACAAACAAACAAACAAACAAACAAACAAAAAAAACAGGATGTATCATTTAGCAGGTAATCCTTATATTGAGTGATTGATTTTAACAACATTTCAACCAGTCTAGTTGTCCAGTCGGCGGGGCTGTAGAATACACAAACTGCATCTCTGCAGAGGGGTAAGACCCCTCCCCCAACGAGTGTCCTTTATATGACACCAAACAATCTGATGTTGAGGTTCCAGTGATGCTGGAGCTTTGGGGAATGTGGAGTACTCCTTCATTGCCATCGCTCCCAGCTCCACTGTGGCCCGGAGTGATAGCACCTGATAATGGTCCTATCTATGGGTTAAATAGAACTAAACGGTGGTTGGAGTTTACTGGGGTTTTTTGCATTTAAACTGTATTGTTTAAAATAGAACTGTCGTGACATCTAAACTGTGTAATTATGCTAAACTGAATTATCTGAAATAAAACTGTTCTGACATTTATCTCTGTGTATTGTCCAGTCAGCTAGGGCTGTAGAATACACTGACTGCATCTCTGCAGAGGAGTAAAACCTGTTAATTTCATATATCATATGTATCTATTTAAATGTGTGCAAATAAATGACTGATGTTAAATTCTTATTGTTACATAGCAACTCTCGTAATAATCTGTGTGCAAACAAATGAGGGAAAGTAAATAGAATGATTTATACTGCCCGCATACTTATGCCAAACTGAATTGTTTGATTTAGAACTGTTTGACTAAACTGAATAGCTTGAAATAGAAATGTTTTTGACAATCAAACTGTACTTACATTTAAACTGCGTGCTTATGCTAAGCTAAATTGTTTGAAATGGAACTGTTTTTGACATCAAAACTTTACTAACACTAAACTGAATTGTTATATATATATAACTGTTTTGACATTAAACTGTGTGTAAACAAAATTAGCTGAATTAGAACTGTTGGAATAGTTTGAAATAGAAATGTTTTTGACAATTAAACTGTGTACTCATGCTAAACTGAATTATCTGAAAAAAAATGACTATTTGTATAAAAATGGATTTTGGCATTAAATAACCTACAAACGTTGATATACCATAAAACCCAACCAACCAACCAACCAACCAACCGTCTAGTTGCCCAGTCGGCTGGGGCTGTAGAATTCAACAACTGCTTCTCTGCAGAGGAGTAAGACTTCCACAAAAAGTGTCCTGTTTATAACACTAAACAATATCATGGTGAGGCTTCAGTAATGCTGAAGCTTTCGGGAATCCGGAGTACCCCTTCATTGCTATCGTTTCCTGGATCACTCTGGCCCGGAGTTGTAGCACCCGATAGGGTCCTATCTATGGGTCAAATAGAACTAAACTGTGTAATTACGCTAAACTGAATCGTTTAAAATTAACTGTTTTTACATTTGACTGTGTGTAAACAAAAAAAGAAAACCGTATTTATGCTAAACTGAATTGTTGGTGATGCATAGCAATACTTGGAACGCTTTAACTTTGACATGCTAAACTGAATTGCTTGAAATAGATCTGTTTGATTGTTTAACTTTGTGAAAGCAAAAAGTGTATATAAACTAATGACTGTGTGTAAACAAAAGACTGTAATTTTGCTAACCTGAATTGTTTGAAATTAAGTGAAATCCTTTAACTGTGTCCAAAAAAGAATGAGCTCAGGTTTCTTTAAAAATGTTATCTTCAAAATGTGTTTAGAAATCATATACTGATATGTGTATGAAAAAAATTTGCTTTAAATAACCTACCCAGGATGATATGCCGTAAAAGCCGCCCAACCAAACAAAACAAAACCAACCCGTTTGGGGTTAATCTATGCATAGACGTTAGGGAATAGCCTTCATTGAACGTTTATATTTATAGTGTGTGTGTGTATGTGTGTGTTGCTGTTCATTAACAGGTTTTTGCTTACAGCTATATGACAGAGTATTCCTATCGATTACAAATAACTCGCAAAAAGTTGTATGTTTTCCAGTATTCCTAATACAAATATTTTGCGCACGGTTGTATGGTTTCACGTATTCCTATCTAATACAAATAATTTTCACACAGTTGTATGGTTTCAAGTATTCCTATCTAACACAAATAATTTGCACACAGTTGTATGGTTCAAGTATTCCTATCTAATACAAACATTTTGCAATCAGTTGTATGATTTCAAGTATTCCTATCCAATACAAATAATTTGCACTCAGTTGTATCATTTCAAGTATTCCTATCCAATACAAATAATTTGCACTCAGTTGTATGATTTCAAGTATTCCTATCCAATACAAATAATTTGCACTCAGTTGTATGATTTTAAGTATTCCTATCTAATACAAATAATTTTCAAACAGTTGTATGGTTTCAAGTATTCCTATCTAATACAAATAATTTTCACACAGTTGTATGGTTTCAAGTATTCCTATCTAACACAAATAATTTGCACACAGTTGTATGGTTCAAGTATTCCTATCTAATACAAACATTTTGCAATCAGTTGTATGATTTCAAGTATTCCTATCCAATACAAATAATTTGCACTCAGTTGTATAATTTCAAGTATTCCTATCCAATACAAATAATTTGCACTCGGTTGTATGATTTCAAGTATTCCTATCTAATACAAATAATTTTCACACAGTTGTATGGTTTCAAGTATTCCTATCTAATACAAATAATTTACACACAGTCGTATGGTTTCAAGTATTCCTATCTAGCACAAATAATTTGCACACAGTTGTATGGTTCAAGTATTCCTATCTAATACAAACATTTTGCAATCAGTTGTATGATTTCAAGTATTCCTATCCAATACAAATAATTTGCACTCAGTTGTATGATTTCAAGTATTCCTATCCAATACAAATAATTTGCACTCAGTTGTATGATTTCAAGTATTCCTATCCAATACAAGTAATTTGCACTCAGTTGTATGATTTCAAGTATTCCTATCTAATATAAACAATTTGCTCTCAGTTGTGTTGTATAGTAATCAATGAACGAACGAACACTTCTTTATAGAAATATATCTCATTTTATTCTCGAAAGAGGCCCACAGTTTGCTGTTAGTTAGAGACATACTCAAATAGTGGATTTCTTCTTGTCCCATTTCTTCTACCGGGAGCCAGGGTGTGCCAACGCTTGCACCCCCTCGCAAGCCGTATCGTCAGAGACGACCTAACGCCTCTGATCGGCTGCGTGTCCCTGGCTCTACTCTCGATTCTCAACACTCTGTCTAAATCTGATCACGTGGTTATCACGTGGTTTCCTTCCGGTTGCTCACCTTTTGGACCTGACTACCCTGATGCGCTGCCATCCCCCTGTTTACCAATCACAACCTGACAGCTTGTCGAAGAACACGGTGTCACTAGGAACGAACCGAAAATCCATGTAAATTATATAACAGTTGTATGGTTTCAAGTATTCCTTTCAAATACAAATGATTTTTCAGTTAATTATTCCTATTTAATAAAATATTTTTTGTTTGCTCACAGTTATGTAGGAAGTAGTTCCAGTGGAGTAAAGTGTTACACTGAGGTGTCGAAGTGAGTTCGAACTCCTGTCGCGCTATTACGTTTACTTTGCGACTAATACCCCTGGGGAAGGTACGAACAACCTTATCTCACCAAGCTCTGGGTTAAATAGTACTACGACAATTTTTTTACTGGGATGGCTTTGGCAATAAATAACCCACAAAGGTTGATATGCCACAAAAAAAGAAAAAAAGTTGCTAGGCTTCAAATAACTAATAATTGCTCCTAGTAAACAATAATTATAGCTTCAAGTCACTACTCCTAATAAAAATAATTTAGCTATATATCAAATATTCCTATCTAATACAAATAATTTGCACACTGTTACATAGTTTAATGCCTTACTTTCAAATATTAATAATTTATACACAATCGAATAGTTTCAATCCATAATAAACCATTATAACTTCAAGTAACTTTTCTTAATACAAATAATTTCTAGGTATAAGTATTCCAATCTAATTTGCTCACACCTGTGTGATTTCAAGTATTCCAATGTAATATTAATAATTATATGGTTTCAAGTAATTATTTCTGTTTTGGCAGTCATTTGTTATCAAATAATTAAATACATTCAAGTAACTGATAAAAATCTTTTGTAAACAATTCAAACTACAAGTAACTATTTTTAATACAAATAATTTACACTTCTTTTTTATTCATTACCAATCAGCACATAGACATACGATTGCATAAGGGAGAAATTGATAGTTTAAAGTATTCCTATCTAATACTAATAATTTATACACAATTTAATGGCTTCAAGTAATTATTTCTATTTGGTAATGGTCATTTGTTTGTAGAAAGTGAAAAGGTTTCAAATAATCTATGTTGCGCTGCTAGCATGGATATCCCTGACTCTCTCACATCTCTCTCTCTCTCTCTCTCTCTCTCTCTCTCTCTCATCATTCGTCTCTATCTCCCCTCGCTTCCAGCAGGTCTTCTAGATTACATCCTGTGTCTGTACAGAGTTGTTGTAGATAAGTTCTATTTGGTCGTCCAACATTTGCACGTCCGTGTGAAGGGGTCCATAGGAGAACGTTGCTTATGAGTTCGTCTTTACTCCTCCGAATGTATCCAGCATGTCTTGTTCGTCTTATTTGGATGGTTTTAGAGTGGCTGTACATCTGATGTTTTGTTGGATGTTGCTTCCAGAATTTGTTCAATATAGCTCGTAATATTCTTGTGCAGTTCCCGTCAGCCTTTTCTCTATATGCTTAGTCAGCGTCCATGTGGTGCATCTATATAGTAGTATGGACACGATCGCTGCTTGAATACTCATTATCTTTCATAAACGGTTATAGCTTTTATAGACTGTTTTTAATAAAAAATAATTTGCACAGTAATATGGTATCAAGTATTCCTATCCAATAGGAATAATTCTAAATATTTCTAGCCGACCCACTCATGTGACCTCTAACAGGTACTACCACTCCGAGTCCGAGTGAACTGTGAATAATTTGCTCAATTTGTTTTTTGTATTGTATATATATATATATATTTATATACACGTGTGTGTTTATGACTAAATATTGGATAATGTTATTATATATAGTAATTTAACCGTGGAATTTGAATGGGTTCAGGTAGGATTTTTTATTTGCTTTTTTTCCATCGCAGCGAAAACTCTTGAGGAATTTAATTAAGAATTAAAAGGAGGGGAAAAAAGTACTTGACAGGTAAATAGTTTAGAAGACGTGCGAAATTCATTAGATTTTTTTTTGTTACTTTTCCAATACTACCCAGGTATGTGTAACAGGAGACGCACCCAGTTAAGAACAGCCAGTTCACATTCTACAATGCATAGGTGCTCAACCCATCAACCACCCTGCCTATCTACCCGACTCTCTATCTGTATACCTGTCTAGTTTACCCTTTGCGGGCAACCTCTGCCCAAACCCTCATAAAAAGATCGGAATGCTGAGAGAATTCTCTTCCTCACACACACACACACACACACACACACACATATATATATATATATATAAGGATTGTAGCTGAGGTAGATGACGGCACTAGAATAGACATACCATAACGGCTGATAAGGTTTTTATATTGATGGGGTTGATCATTTTTTGTGTCCACCAACAAATTATTATTTTACTTTCTGTGAGTTTTTCCCACCAGCTCGACCTTGTGGTTTTTCACCGAAGTCTGGTTGATAACAAGTTTCCTCAAGGCCTCAGGACTCTCCAAAGTATTCTTGTTGATCTCGAGAGTAATGTGGTCTACACAGTCTCTCTTACGCTCCTCTAAAAATACTAAAATCCTGTTATCTTTGGTAATATATAATAACTAATAATATCCGTTCTCATAGCATAATGTTCCTCTAAAAATACTCAAACCGTTTTATCTTTGGTAATGTACAGGGTGTTTCAATATACATGGTACCCATGTGACTGCTAATAGCTCGACTAATAATAATGTTGTGTTTTTTTGTTCCAGATTTGAAAATAGTGTACTATAACAACTATCAATTCTCGATCACAATGCCTTGGACAAGAGAAGAAAAATATTTTGAGTCACTACTTATTTGAAGACAAAAATCATTCAAAATTGTCTCAAAATAAATGCAGCCCATTAATATGATAATGATTTATTACTGAGACAAGAAATTCCAAAAAAGATTGTATGTCCTGGAAGCTGAAATAATAACAATCAAAAAACATTGATTTGATGATGTCTCTTGCTCAAAGGATGTTATTGAAAGGCCTGGTTCCAAATAACCATCATTGCGCTTGTCTCCGCAATAAATCATTATTATATTAATGGGTTGAATTGACTTTGAGATACCTTGTACAACACTAATTAATACCCGTTTTGATTCCACCAGAAATATTTCACCAGAAACACTAAATTCTTGGAATCTTTGGTTTATAAAAAAATGGTAGAGGCTAATACTGTTGATACTTTATTTGATCTTCCAAGTCTTTTAGAATTTAAAAACAAAATAAAAATAGAATGAATAAACGTAGTTATATTACTTTGTCGTTTTGATGATCTTGTTGAACATTGAAGTAACCGATGCTTTTGTATAAGATTCTGCTAAAATTCGGAAAAAAAACAGCGGATACTTTTTTGAGCCTTACGTAATATCACGAGTAGTACCAGCGTTTCAAATCGGAAAGAGTATCCACCAAGACCGACAAAAACGCAGGATGAAGTAGCACATAAAATGACGAGATCACGACGTGAAAATGCATGTTGAGTGATCAGTAAGAATTGTTCCTATTCAAGGAACATTTAAGTAGTATTTACGAAGGTTAGTTGGGTTCTAAACTACACGTGAGGAGTTGATATATGGAATCAAAATCCCTACACGAAGGAATGCTGATAAATATTACAGCACGATGTTATCAAAAAGAATAAAAAATAAAGCTTAGACCTTTGCTTTCTTAAATTTAAATGAAAACGTGTGAACAGCGACAATTTGAAAAGATAAATATCGGGTGTATCACAATACATGGGACTCATGTGGCTGCTAATGTAGGGTATCTAATAATATATAGGACCCATGTGGCTGCTGATATAGGGTGTCTCACAGTACATGGGACCCATGTGACGGCTAATATTGCGTGTCTCACAATACATTAGACTCGTGTGAATGCTAATATTACCTGTCTCACAATACATTGGACCCAGGTGACTGCTAATAACTCTGCAAATAATAATGTTGTGTGCTTTTTTGTCTCAGATTTGAAAATAGTATACTATAACAACTACTAATCCTTGATCACACGAGAGGAAAAATATCTTGCGTCACTTCTTATTTGGAGACAAAATCATTCAAAATTGCCTCAAAATAGAAGCAACACATTACTGTGAAAATGATTTATTATTGAGGCAAGAAACTAACATATACTGGCTGACGTACTGGTCTGCGATATTGTAATGAGCAAGTTCAAATCTCAGTTGCATTATTATTATGTTCACTTTCAGACTAATACCCTTCGGAAAAGTATGAACTCCCAACTATCCATTAAATAGCACCACTTCTGCAAGGATGGCTTTGGCATTAAATAATCCACGAAGATTGATATGCCATTAAACAAAGAACTGAAACCAATACCTAAAAGTTAGGGAATCGCGTCCATTGTAGGTTCGCATCTTTTGTAACCTGTTGATCATTGAATGCCAATCTTAGTCGAGAGTGACCCCAAGTCTCCCTTTTCAATAGCTACTACACCATGGTTTAAGGGAGGGATCTACCCCTTTCCCTGAATCGCTCCACTTTACCCTTGTTCCGTACCTTATAATGCTGAGTATATATATATATATATATATATATATATATATATATATTAGATGCAGTTTATTATCATATAGAAGTGGTGTATATAACGCCTCCACAAAGGATGCAGTCATTGTATTCTGAGTGGGGCTGGATTTCTTTTTGAACAGGCCTTGTACACCAGGTGCGGAAGCAAAATTAGGAATATTCTTGAATAATAATAATAATAAACGACTCTATTATAAAACAAAATTAATTTTGATTAAAAAAAAATATGAAGATAGACACACAACATTAGATTTACTCAATATAGCTACCATTTTTTTTTTACAATAATTGTATCAACACGTCTTCGAAACGATTTGCAAGTCTTCACAATAAAATCTTCAGATATTTGATTCCATTCCTCCTCAATAGAAGTCTTAAGCGAACCAAAATATTTGGATGGGAAGTTGCATTTGTTTTGTTTTCTAAAACGCCCCATATAGCGTAATCAAGGAAGTTAAAGTTAGGGCTGAAATATTGTTTAACTGCTGTCCTCACAATTTTCTCGTGGACTTTCAATTCATTAGCGTGCTTTCTTATTGACGTTGAGGGGTCCTTTTTAATCGCCGTAGCGAGAGCAATTAAAATCCTTTTTTTCGTTTTTTTTTTTTTGTTCAATCCTCCACCCCCCCGCTTTTTCATTGAAAAGCTCTTTTTCTGTAAAAAAAGAGTCTTTGTTTTGTGTACAGTAGACAAAGAAACTTTAGCTTGGTTTTGGCGTTAAGCAAATCATACATTCGTTGTCGTTCTTTTTTTTTTTTTTTTTTTCTTTTCTCAATCATATTGAGCTGAATCTTAATTTTTAAAAAATGCTTCAATAAGAAATGAAATCATGAAAATTTAGATTTATCAGAGTTTTTTTTTCAAAAATTGGACGAATCAGACTAAAAAAAGGTTTAGAAATTATTCCATATTTTGCTTCTGCAACCGTTATGTCAGCAACTTAATCAAATTTTTTATTAATCACATTCTTTGTTTTTTCATTCTTTTTTTTTTTTTACTTCTTATCCTTTCTCTTATTTCTGGGCTTTTGACCAAAAAACTATTATTATTAGAGTTTTACGTCTTTTCAATCTTGGGGTATACTCCTAGAGAAGTATGGACGAACTCATAAGCGATGTTTTCTTATGAACCCCTTCATACAGACGTGCAAGTGTTGGCCGATCAACAAGAACTTATCTACAACTGCTCTGTTTGGACACTGGATGTAGTCTAGAAGACCTGCCGGCAGCGATGGAAGGTGGCGAGAGAGAGAGAGAGAAAGAGAGAGAGAGAGAGTCAGGGAAACCCGTGTGGTCAGCACAACATGATGATGATGATGTTTTATATGACAATATCTGCCTTCCTTGAAATAATATATATAACCATCCTGCCGATTATTCCACCACCACTCCATTATATAATAGACAAAATACGATTCTCAGCCAACGTCTAGGTCGCATTCCTCATTCGTACTTTTGATTTCCCTATTCCTTAGTTCATATTTCAACTTGGATCCTAGATGTAGTAAGTTCAGTTGGCAGGGATTGTAGAATACACCGACTGCATCACTACAGAGGGGTAAGACCTCCCATCCCCTCACCCACCAACGAGTGTCCTGATATGACTCTAAACAATCTGATGGTGAGGCTTCAGTTATGCTGGAGCTTTGTGGAATGCAAAGTACCCCTTCACTGCCATCGTTTCCAGGTCCCCTCTGACCGGAGTGATTGCACCTGATAGCAGCCTATCTATGGGTTAAATATAACGTTTTCTACATTTGTACTGGGCGCAAACAAATGACTTATGCTAAATTGAATTGTTAGAAATAGAACTGTTTGTTCATTAAACTGTGTAAACAAACGACAGATGTTTAATTGAATTGTTAGTGATACGTAGATTTCTATGTATCACTAACAATTCAATTAAAAACTGTTTAACTTTGTTGATTTATGCTAAATTTAAATTGTTAGAAATAGAACTGTTTGATCCTTTAAGAGTATGCATCTAAAACTGTGTTTACAAAACATGTATATTTAATATATGTATGAAAGCAGGATTTGGCTTTAAATAATCAACAATGGCTGATATACCATAAAACGAAACCAAACCAATATGTAGTACTTCATATTTTCCTCTGAGGAACTTTATTTTTCAGGTATTTTCCCAATACGACAATTTATTTAGATACATCTGTGTCATTTCTTTTGATAATGGTCTAACAAGTAGTTTAAAATTATCAGCGGATAGTTCGATTTCAAGTTTTATATCCTTACGAAGAACATTTATAAATATTAAAAACAACAAAGATACCAGTATTAATCCCTGCGAAACAGGAGTGTATATCCCATGTTTCAGAATACTTGTAATCAATTTTAACTTTCATTGTTCTATCAATTCAAAAATATTCTACAACAAGCAACCATGTTCACTATTTTTTTTTGGAAATACCTTAGCTCATTAAAATGATGATGAAATACCGTATCAAATACCAATCTAAAATTACCCAATAACATAATACCCAATTCTAACATTTTGTATACTTTCGACTTTTTTAACATAAAACATTTAGATACAAAAGTTGAATAAAATAATAGAAACTCCTAGAAATTTTGTACATTTTGAAACTCCTATAAAACGATCAAACGTTTGCTATTTTTGTTTTTTGATTTAATAATTTTTCTCGTCTTATTTTTCTAAAATTGTCGTGTTTTAACAGATATCATTAGAAGAAATTAATCAAAATTCATTAAAATGGCAGAGCTATCAGACTTTAAAAGAGGTTGAATTGTTGGTGCTCGTATGGCAGGCGCTTGCGTAACAAAAACCGCTGAAATATTTAGTGTAGCAAGGAGTACTGTCTCGAAATCAATGGTAGTATTTGAGAAAGAAGGAAAAACCTCCTCACTGAAGCAAAACTTGGAAAGAAAGAGAAAGCTATCAGATAGGGACTGTCGGACTCTTACACGTATTGTTAGGAAGGATCATAAGAATACAGCTCCAAAAATGACAGCAGAGCTTAATGACCATCTCGAGAAGCCAGTTTCCTCAAAAACTGTAAGAAGGGAGCTACACGAAGCCGGATTTCACGGGAGTGCTGCAACCAGAAAACCATATTAGAATAAATTTGTTTAAACTTTCCAAGTGTTTCCATTATTTTATCCAACCCTTGTATATTCAATGCTTAGCTGAGCCTCTCCCTACTAGGCCACAAATGTAGGGACACCTAATGAGGATCAAACTCACTTCAGTAGTTGATAAAATTG
Source organism: Sepioteuthis lessoniana (assembly GCA_963585895.1). Taxonomy (NCBI): domain Eukaryota; kingdom Metazoa; phylum Mollusca; class Cephalopoda; order Myopsida; family Loliginidae; genus Sepioteuthis; species Sepioteuthis lessoniana. The sequence continues at coordinate 86,441 of CAUZXS010006158.1, forward strand.
AGTCTAGATTACTCACAACCAGAGGTCGTGTCAGTACGACGGTATAGTTGCACCACCTGAACTCTAACGAAACGCTTGGAAAAAAGCTAGAGGGGAACAACACAAAGATTGCAGCGTCCTTTAATAATAAAATTCTGGTGGCAGCTCCCCACAAAAAAGTAGTTGTAGGGCCACTTACCACCTATCTTTCAATCCATCAAGTAAGACGAACCAGGCATGCAGGGAACCATCCGGAGAAGTAAGAACGAACTCATAAGCGACATACTCTCAGAGACACACCAGAATAAATTTAGATCCACACCAGTATGATGGCCGATAGGGACGGATGTTGAGAGAAAGTCAAAGGAATCCGTGCAATCAACACACCTTAATGATGATGATAATGATGGCTCACGGTTTTTCCAGACTGGAACGCCTATTTTGAATATTTATTTATCTTAGTATGGTACAAGACCATGACCGTGGGAGGTACACCTACATAAATATAAATTCATATATAAACATATAAGGAGAAATAGATACAGTTATTATAAAGTTTAGCGCATTCCCGTGCAAGACTAAGTGTGACTAAAAAGGTTGCATTCATATTCTGAGATTGGGAGATGATTGCTGCAATGTAAAAAGAGATGCAGTTGCTTGAACAATGTTTGAAATGGGATTATGTTTTAAAATAAATATTGTTGCGCCAAAATAAATGCTTTTTTCAGCACTAATCAACATACCGATGAATATATATATCTATATATATATATATATATATATATATATATATATATATATATATATAGGTGTGAGTGTTTGTGGTGTAGAAGAAAATAGCTAAATGTTTTATTACAGATATTGGTTGTCTGTCCAAATAAAGAAGAAGAAGAAGAAGAAGAAGAAGAAGAAGAAGAAGAAGAAGAAGTTTTTTGTAAACAGACCCCACAACGACTAGTTCTAAATGACAGCGATACTTCCTGAGACCAAAGACCAATTCACTTCTGCATTTGAAACAAACAAACAACCCTCCACTCACTAACACCCAATTTAAATGGAAAAGAAAAAAACGAAAAGAGATTTAGGAGTTTCTTTGTGAAAAACGAATCTTGGGGAAATCGTGATAAATCGCGAAAACGTAACAACATAAAGCAGAAGGGGAAAAATCTGTTCAATTGACCCACCGCACACCGTTTGATACCAATGGTTGGATATGTATACACGTGTGTTAGAAGGGAGATGAAGTGGTGTGTGTGTGTGTGTGTGTGTGTCTGTGTACACCTTCATACACGCATATAATATAAATCATGCACATATTCACACACTCAAAAACAAACGTACATTCGCGTCTATCAATATCTGTTTAGTAAAAGTACACTTATGTATGCATGTTTACGCGTCTGTTGGATGTGTGGAAAGAAAAAGGATCGTTTCAGACAAATGCATACATTTAAATGCATATCACCCTTGAATAAATACACTCCCAACGATTATTCGCAGCCAAAAATACCGTTGGTTTATTGGTTGGTTGGTTGTTGGTGTGGTATATCAACCCTTGTGGGTTAACACCAAATCCAACTAAAGCGATGGACTGCGGAATCGTAGTACGCGAGTTCGTACTCCAGTCGCGCTATTACGTTCACTTTCGGGCAAATACCCTTGGGAAAGGTATGAAACCCCTTATCCTCCCAGCTATGGGTTAAATAGTACCACTACTGTTCTTCTAGGAGAATGGCTTTGGCATTAAATAACCTAAAAAGAGTTGATATGCCATTAAACAAAAAAAAACAAACCTATATATATATATATATATATATATATATATATATACCCTGCCTAAAAATATTTATGGGTATATCCTATTCCTCATAAAAACATATAGCACTATTGTGAGTGGGTGAAAAATATCCTAACTTCCTTTAGCGGTGGTGTTTCACTCGGTCGAGGCTGCCTGACATGGGTGTTGGGGAGGCCTAACAATTACGTCACGCAGCTGACTCTTCTCGAGCCTCAGAGGACCGCCCCCCCAGGCTATATCCCTCCTCGGAGGGGCTAGTTTTATTGCCTGACGCCTGAGATGTCCTTTTTTTGGGGAATATCGACGGGGCCCTAGGCATTTTTGGAGCCACCGGGCGTGTCTGGGCTACGGCTCTGCTCCCGTACCAACCTTTAAAAAAGGCCTTGTGCCAGACTTGTATCTGTTGGTACGACCAATAGGGAAAATATACTTAGTAGTCACCACTAGCAGCAGTTACCTTCTTCACGTTGCGGGCAAGTATTATATTTTGGTTATGTTATAAAGATTTCCATTTATTTCTAACCTCCGTTTTGATTATTTATCATCTCAGTAACCTTTTTGTTAGGTTAAAACATTTATATGTATATATATATATATTGGTTTGAATCATGAATAATTTCTGTTTTTAAAAACACGTTGATACTACGCATTTCAAACCACCAGTGTTTTAAAAGCAACCGGAAATTACCTGATTAATGTATACCTTCATTGTTCATTCTTATTTGATTAGTGAACGAGTGTGCATCATAATTTAATCTATGATTTCACGCCTCTAAATTAGAAGAACTGAAAGTGCAAGTTCAATATGTCATGTTGTGCGAGTTCAAGAATAAAACGTTGTATAAACTTCAGGCATAGAATAACCCTGGACATGTTGACATATCGTTAAAATCAGTCAACCAAAAGGGCAACTGAAATAAGAAAATGTCGAGTGTTTACGGCCGAGTTATCATTACGGACCACCAAGTCCGAAATTGGTTTTCAAAGTTTCGTTCTGGTGATACGTCATTCAGAGATGAATCCAGGGCAGGACACCAATTAGATCTTAGTCGGCTGGGGTTGTAGAATATACCGACTGCGTCACTGCAGAGGGATAAGACTCTCCCAACGAGGCCCAGTCGGCTTGGCTATAGAATATACCGACTACATCATTTCAGTGGGGTAAGACTCCCTCAACGAGGCCTAGTCGGCTGGGGTTGTAGAATACACCGACTGCGTCACTGCAGGAGAGTAACATTCCTTCAACAAGTGTCCTAGATAAGACACAAAACAATCTGATGGTGATGCCCCTGTAATGCAGAAGCTTTGGGGAATGTGGAGTACCCCCTTCACTGCTATCACTCCTAGGTCCACTCTAGCTCGCTGTGGTTGCACATGATTGGGTCCTATTTATGGGTCAAATAAAACTAAATCGTGTACTTCCGCTAAAATGAATTGTTAGAAATTAACCGTTTTTGTGTGTAAATAAAATCTGTACTTAAGCTAAATTGAAGTGTTTTCAATAGAACTGTTTGATCATTTAGTTGTGTGTAAACAAATGATTGATGTTTGATTGAATTATCAGTGATACATAGCAATACTTGAACCATTTAACTTTGTTGACATGCTAATCTGAATTTTCTGAATAGAACTGTTTATATGTATGGAAATGGATGTGGCATTAAATAACTTACAGTGGTTGATATGCCATGAAACCCAACCAAACCTGCCTGACCTCAATCAACAGCTTGAACAAACTGGTGGAATACAACTGCGAGAATTAGCAGAGTGATTGCAATGAAGGGTACTCCGCATTCTTCAAAGCTCAAGCACTGCTGGAGCCTCACCATCAGATTGTTTAGTGTCATATCCAGGGCACTCGTTTCGAGAGTCTTACCCCTTCACAGAGATTCAGTCGGTGTATTCTGCAGCCCTAGCCGACTGGGCCACTGGGCGTTTGGCTTATCTCATACTCATAATAAGGGGGATTGTATGTCTATTGCGAAAGCTTTCTTTCAAGGCAGAGAAATTACCTGTTCCTCAAGAATATCATTACAAGTGAGGAAAATGGGTCTGTTCTGACAATGATTCCCGTAAAAGGCAGTTGACT